>JAPYZB010003113.1:0-10819 GCA_030522745.1 Eupelmus kiefferi | reverse complement strand
ATAATTACGATTAATTTTATGGTCATATTTATAAGCATAAATTATGGTAATAATTATAACCATTTACCATTTCTTATGCCTAATTTTCTTAGAGGGTAAGTAAAATATAATAATGACCCCAATGACGCTCGTTAAGAGACGGTTAAAGGGCTGTAATCCACTTGGAAAGTTAATTTCATTTTTATTTACTATTCAATTTAGTTTAGAAAGTCGAAATTTAAGAATACATTACTTGAGCAATTTAAATTATCTTGTGAATATGTATAAAATATATCAAATCTCTCTATTAATGTCATCTCTTTAGTCAAAAAAAAAAGGAAGAAAAAACGTAATGCATACATTAATACAATTTTGTTTGCCAATATCATGTAACAAAAGTCTTATTCAAATTTAAATGCAGTAACAGATACTGTTGGAAAGGTTCTTCGTTATGCACGATCAATCAATCATTCCCATTAAGTAGCATTTAACGCGGTTTGTACTTGGATGGATGACCGCTGGAGCATGCCAACGTTTTAAGCAAGTTTTTTTAAGTATGTTAACTTAACTTCAATATTTTTTGCGAAGTTTGTAAATTTTTAAAAGAAGCTACTTTCGAATGTTAATTCTTCCAAACGAATACTTTTCAGAAATGAATTATTAGTTCACTAACAACGAATTATACTGATAAAAAATTTGATAAAAAATATAAAATTATTGATCTTAATAATAATTCTTACTTAAATTTTTGTAAAATAATTAGTTATTTATTTAAAAATACTAATATCATTCGAAATGATTTATATTATTACTTTATATTCTACATTGAAGGGCTGGATCAAATAACAACTTCAACGCGCGAGCCGGCTCAGAGTGCCCCTGAATATATGCAACCACATGATTAACTGTAAATTTTATTATTTTAATTTTTATTATCTGTTTATCTTTAACTATATTAAAAAACTCATTATATTTAATTAATTTTGCCATTAGAAAAATTTTTTATTTACATTATAAAAATTACAAGAGAAAACAAAATAAAATAAAATAAATAAATCAAGATAAAAGGATAATTGAATAGAAGCTGTGCCAACTTGACGCCGTTACCAATGAATGTTTTTACCGTGTTTTTAATTTTTAACAAAATATCGGCATAGTAGAAACCTACGTTGTTGGCGAATTTTCTCCTATGTTTAATGCACTGAAATTTTTTTACGTGTAAACAATACTTGTTTCTTAATAATTGTTTTTATACTACGTAAAAACTCGTTTTAATTCTAAATAAAGACTTTACAATAAAACTATTATAAGTTTTCTAAAGAATGTAGAAAAAACAGTAATTTATCTTTATTGAATTAATTTTAATTAATAATATTAGTATTTTTGTAATACAATACTTCTTTGAATTTTTTTAAATACTCATTGTAGTCATCACAAGTTTTTGAGTTACTTTTTGTTGGACAAGAGGGCTTAATACTTTTCATCTAAGCATGCTAATTTTCGTCAATAAGATCAACGTAATCAACGTAAAACTCAACGTAAAAAGTATAATCTAGAAAAACGATGCGCTCGCGTTCAGTACTGCGTTCAGACTAGGTAATAGAAACAAAACAGAATGAATTCGATTCACCGCAAGTTATGACAAGCATCAACAGCCCTCGCGGCTGACGGGTATAACTGCTTCATGGAAAAACAATCGTGCCTAGATTCGATGTCTCTACACTACATATAAGCATCACTCCAATGAGCGAAGGACTACTGGAACTTTTCTACAATGAGCTTTTGTTTTCTATGTACAATTATTCAATGTGAATTTGGTAGTATTTATCTGATTGGCAGAGACTTTATTGAGATATTCGATATAACAAAAATCGCAAGATATTAATAAGATGTTAATTTCGCAAAAATTTTGAAGTTCGGTAGTTACTTACTGCGTAATTTGGCCTTGGCAACATCTATACATTTCTAGAATTATTATAATGCATCTTTCTAAGCTTTTCGAATTTTTTTGCATCAAATTTAAAATTAAAATCTTATTGAACTTTTTCGCACTTGAATTTAAATAAAACTTTTATTGCATGGTATTAGCAAACATAATTGTATTGCATGTGTTATACTTGTATTATTTTGGCATATGAAAGAGCACTGTAAGTGACCTATTTATTCTGGATCAACTGAGAATAAAATATGGCGTTATTCCCTTGGCATCAAGGTGTTTGGCACTGCTTGGCATTAGGTGCTTGGCGCATGCGTGTCAGCGCAAATAATTATACCGGCTCGAGAAAAAACCGCATCATCTCGTACATGTAGATCGCTTTTTTTCGGGTAAATAAAATAGTATTTTATCTCGGGTATCGATAAAAAGAGCCTTCTTCCCGTTGGAGTATACTAAAAAATGGTAACGAAAGAATTTCGTATGAAAATAGCCGTACTATGAATAGATAACGATATAGTTATCGACGTAACTGCTTAAGTAGTTACAGTCGGGTCTGTCAAGACGGGTAGCGCCCGAAGGAAGATATAAGTGGTCAGAGCGCTGCAAAATCGCTCTCTGACATTCAACGTGCTCCAGTTCTCTAATCGGCGTGCTTTTATAAATTATAACTGCGTAATTAATTTATATATTGTATATAAGATTTATATTTGATTGTATTGTATACGAGATGATGTATTGTGATGTATTGTATACGAGATGATGTGGATTTAGCTCTCTCTCCATGATATTTCTTGCTTTAATGTTCTAATCAGATTTGAAATTTAAATCTGCAAAACAACGAAGCTAGACTTTCTGAAATTTTGACTTAATCTTTTAGTTAGTTATAAAAAATTAATTTATAAAAAAATCCAAATCGTATGTTCTACCCCAATTTATTATTCATTTCTTATCCATTAAATGCAATGTTAAAAGTCACAATTTTGAGAATTAACATGTAAGCTTCTAAAATTTAGATAAATCAAATAGGTCTTAGTTTAGGAAAATTTTTTAACTGTTAAAAAATAAAATATTGCATCAATATTGCAATTTTTTCCATTCGGAAATATACTTCGATTTGGCAATCAATGTGAATACGACCGGATAAGTAAGTCGAATCATAAAAATCCCATAACAGATTCGCAAAGCGCCGCAGCGTCCTCGTAAAAAATAATCGATACTCCTCTTAAACTCCCAATGACTCGTCATATTCTCAAAGAGCAAATTGCTCCTCTCCCTCTCCACCCTCATTACCATCAAACCCACAAATCAAAACCAACGGACATCCCCACAACCAAAAAAACCCACATCAACACACAGGAACCCCCACAAATCACACCTCACAAAGAAAAAAAACCACCTCTCACCCGCGTGCAAACCAACGGCAGCAACATAAATGACATAACGAACGGCGCTCGCGCTTTAGAGAGTTTAGAGCGGCAGCGGCGCAGAAAATAATCCGAAAGGCTGAACGCGCGTGACCCCGTAAAAGCGCGCTGCTCGCGTTTATACAGCCAACACGGCCAAGTGGATCGCGCTCTAGCTCTCTGCATGTATACGTGAAAGTCCATCCGTTACTGCACACAGTCCACACATACACGAACACGTTCGGAGCCTTTTTTTCTTGCAGTTTTAATGACGGCTTTTCTTTTTCTTCGCGCGGCGGCGCGCGCCGTTAAAGGGGAGATTAACGCCGTTTAAGAGCGCGCCGATGTATCGCGCGAGGATGTTTCAGCTGCGGGGCTCTCTGTTTTTTCTTCGGGTTTCTTTCGATACGCAATTTTTTTTAGTGGCGGGATTAAGAGAGCGATAATTTTGCGATGGGCTATTGATTTACGGATGGGTTGTTGATTCTGCTTGTGCGCGATGGATAAAAAGGCTGGAGCTGCAATTGGTAAACAAATAATAATGCGCCTTTTTATCGCCGCTTGCGATGTTAACGACTTGTGAAAACACGAGGAAATCTTTATAGAAAACGAGATCTTAATCGCGAGCGCGATGGCACAAGGTAGATAGAAGGACGTAAAAAGATACTTATAGCTAGAAAAGCACTTCGGATTTATCGATCTTTTGTCCCAATTTATACGAATCCAATTGTAAGTTTTATGAAAACGGCTCTTCGTTTTCTTTTCTTGCAAATTTTTATTTTTTTATTCGTTGCCTATTTTTTCTTACGCAATTTTAGCTTGCACCATCGCCTGACGATTTCCATTGCATTGAATTACAATTTCAATAATATCTTATAATTTTACTTTACAGTTATTGAAAATTGCAGGTGTTTCTACTTTGTATTTTATATTTTTTTCATTTTAATTTGAAAAAGATAATATTTTTTACTCTACAATAAAATATACTTTAAATCATAAATTTTTAATCCCAGAGATTTAATGAAAAGAAATTAAAACAAGAAAATCCACTTTTTTATCTTTTTTTTACATAAGAATCGTTTGGCGAAAGCAAGTTTTTTATAGTTCTTTCGCAATTTCATCATATTTGAAAAAAATGAAACAATAAAAAATATATCTTTCTTCGCATTAAAACAAATTCCCTGGTAAAACGTACATTTCTCCGTAAAATAAAACTTACACCCTGCTTCGCGTGTTCAAATAAACTATTGAACACAGCGCGTTCAGAAATTTTTCTGGCCAGCTTAGCTCGCGGAGCTTCTGGAAATCCATCAGAACAGCCGAGCAAACAGCAGTGCATTTTTCAGGGGCTTTAAATAGGCTTAAGCGAGCAACAGCTCTTCGAAGGAGTTTTCAGACGGAAAAAGGTCGGAAGGCTCAAAGGAGCCCAAAGAAGCAAGAAACCATTGGCGTTTCTATAGCCGCACACTCACCGAAATGTCAAAGGGAGAGCCGTTTGCGCTTGAAATCCGCGCGTGGCTGTGTGCGAGTTCGCGCCCTGGATGAATGAAGCTGGGTTTGCATTGATGCGATGGTGACTGATTCGCGTGTATAGATTCGATGAAAATAGAGGAGAATGAGTATTATGAGGAGTTTCGCGTTTTTTGTTGTCTTGTTTGCAACTAGTTTTGAAATTATTAGATGGATTAAGATTTTTTAGATATAATTTCAATTTTTAGAGTTAAACGCATGTTAAAAATGCTTAGGAATTAAAGAATTTCTTTGCAAGTAGTCTAAAATTCTTTTAATTAATGATTTTGAATGATTACACTAAGGGCGAGAAAATGTAAAAAATTAGATTGGGTCGTAACTCAAGATAAGGTCGATTTTTCGACCATAGATTTATACTCATTTTTCCTAGATATATGATGGTAAAAACTTACCATTTGTCAAAGTTCGAAGAAATTGAATTGAAAAAGAATTTTTCTCACTTTCAATGACAAAATTTTTAGTACTTTACATAGTTTAAAAATGCAAATTTATTGATCTTTTAATTAAAACTTTATGCAAAAAATACCGTTTAAATAATTTTTTTTAAATGAGTACACAAGACAAAGAAATTAAAATTAATAAATTATTCAATACATATATATTATTTTTGAATTTTTTAAAACTTTAAAAGCGAATCTAATGCCTTCACATCGGCGGTCGCAAAAAAACTCAAGCAATTTAAAAAATGCAAAACTAAACGCTATATTCTTTAATGTAATTTATCTATTATATTATTTATTATTTATTATCAATTGTCAATTGTAGCTAATAGATAATAGATAATTAAAAATAAGCTTAAATTTAATAGAACAGTAATCTCTTTAATTTCAATTAACATACGATTTCCAAAAAGAAACAAAAATATGTTGCTCATCAAGAGCTAGTTGGCTTTCTTGATCTGCTGTGTTTACAGTACTCGTCTACGGCTCACAAATGAATTCGCCTTCGGCTTGTATAAGCCCGCTTTTGACTCATATTGCAACTTCTACCCTTTGTCTAAAAAAGCCCAATTTATGCCCTTGGAATACACAATATACTCGACCCCAAAATTTTGATCAATTTCAGTGATAAAATGTATACAGCACTTTTTATATAAAAAAATTAAATTTACATATTAAAATGAAAAATTCTTCTATACTTTATTGAAAAATTCATAATTTTTAATATTTTTAGGTCAGCCAAATTAAAAAAAAAAAAGAGCAACCGTAGCTACATTTACAAGATTCTTATTATTTTTTCTTAGTTTTTTCGTAATTTTTCCCATCTTATTTCTCCCGGTGTAGGAAACACGCAATATTTAATAGGGATAATAAAATCTTTAATACAGACAATCCAACCAGTACAATAACCATCAGTATACTCCTCCCCATTATTTCTCTACGACCTCTTTAATTACAACCTCAGATTCTTTAAAATTTCGCTTCGTTTAGCTAAACGACACACTTCATGCCTTTCAAAACTTCTAATCACAAAAGTGCATTTTCATGATTGGAAAGACCGTAAAACCGCGCGCGCGGTAAAGTAACAGCGCGCAAAAGCTCGCGCCACTGAAAGACCCAAAGAGTCAAAGTGCACAAAGCAGGGGAGAGAGAAAGGAGTTAAGAAAAAGGGCCGTGCACCCGGCGCGCAAGCTCTACGGTGAGTATATAAAAAAAGGAGACTTACTGGGTTAGGTTAAGTTTGCACGTGTGTCGGTGTGCGGTCGCGTTTACGTTTAAGAAAGCGCTTTTCGAAGCTCTTTTTCCAAATTGTAAACAGGCTCTTGGTATTCCGAACTTTTTCGCAATAAAGCGCGGTGACACACTTTCCTTTGAAATTTTTGGGGCCACTGCGCCACACCGCGCGATTTGAATATTGCATTGAAAACCGAATCTTCAAAATAGCTGGGTTCGCGCGTATATGAAGGGACTAGATGCAAACGTCATTAAAATGTTGAAACAATTTGAAACGTGTGAAAAGTTTATTAAAAAAAATTTTTTTGCGATTGGGAAGATTTTTGCACGCGTGGGTTATTGCATTTTCGTGATAAATAAAATGCAAATATTCGTTTAATTCGTGATTATAAATTGCAATTTAAAAATATATGTATTCGTAAGTTTATAAAAACTAATTAAATTCAGCCAGATGTATAAAAATGAAAAAGACGGATAAAAATTGATTTTCGATAAATGTAAAAGAAAGTAAAAAAATTCTCTTTCTTCAATGAATACTTTTTGTTAGTAGGATCAGTAACGAGTACATCACTTTGGTATAAGCGTAGAATCACTGAGCAAAGATTCATTGAAGTAGGTAAAATTGAGTTAGTGAACAATTAGAAGCAGAGCTTGCATATTAAACAAAAATAATTCAATCAGAGATTCATTTTGGAAGAGTAGAAGTAATTAAGATAAAATTCTGAAAAAGGTAGGTAACTATTAGCAAACTTTAAGAAGACGTTTATTTAACAAAGTTAAAAAATAGGTCTCCTTTTTCGCTCAAATTTGTTCCGCTTATACACGTTCAGAAATTTTTTATTTATGTGATCGTTCCACGCTGTATAGATGCTATCTACACTGATACCTTCGTTTAGTAAAAGTTTATAATAATGCTTAATTTAATAAAACATTTTTATTTAATGAATTTATTAGCTTTCAAGATTTAAGACCTTTTAAGGTATTACCCTGCTAAATAGAAATAAAGTCGTTAAACACCAACAAAGTTCTGCCGTTTAAAACAAAATTATCATATCTTGGTTCGTTTTAAAAATCGATTTTATTTATCTTGAATTCATTGCGAACGATAGATTCCTTTTTTAGTATAAAACAAAGCTTTAACCATATGTAACATGGTTCTTTTAAAATAAACTTATAACATCTTGGTTCGTTGAATATAGATAAATTTATTTATCTAAAATTCATCAACAACGTTAGCTTCTTCTTTTGACTGCAAAAAATTTTTATTTTCCAAACGTTTTTGTGTCTGATTGCACAGCTTTTCAGCTTAGCTCAAGTGAATTGCATCAAAGCAATTTAAAGCTGCTATATTTGTTTTTATTTATGATCATTTTGAAATGTTTCCCATTCTATTTTTCTTTTAAATTCTTTTGAAGTTTACAGTGCAAATTAGACCTGACGTTTAAAGATTTGTAACTATTGTAACAAAAATGTTAATCTTAAAAATTATTAGAGAAAATTTGATCTTACATTTTATATCAATTTATATTCTCATTTAGCCTTATCTACATAGACGCAAGAAATAAGTCGTATGACAGCTTTCTACTAGCAACATTTTTTAACATGTTTCATTCATATAATAATGTTTCATTCATATAATATATAAAAACAAAATATAATTCATATGTAAAAATTGAATTTATTGGACTACACGAGCCAAGGCGTTATTAAGAAACGGCTAAAAGTTAAAAGACGGCTATTAAATTCATATACTTATCATTTACAAAGGTTTGGTTGCCATCGCTCTTTCTTAGAGAATAATTCTTAGTACCTTGGATCGTGTAGTCCAATAAATTTAACTTTTACATATTAATAACTTGCGAGCAAAAAATTATTTTTCTCAAATATAAAATATACTAAACTATTTAAAAAAAAAAACTAAGACTATTTAAAAAAAAAAATCAAGTTTACACTGTTATAAAGAAGCCCGTTCATATAAAATTCATACTGTTACCGGAAATTTGATTATTAGATAGAGATATCGCACCGGGGCTAAGTGAATAAATCCACTTTTGGATAATCATTTCACAAGCTTTTCAAACAAATTCACTGTAATTACAGTTTCAATTGCTCTTATTTAAATAAATTTAACTTCTTTTCTCTGATCATGGTTATACATTTTAATTCAAATCCGTTAATTTTACGAAATTACGAAAAGAGGACTTATTTCATTTTGACGGAAAGCCTCAAATCTAGTTTTGCCAAACGTATCAAAATCAAATAATTATGTGACAAAAATAAAATATTATTTCACAAATTACTAATATTTATCAATATTATTGCTTTTAACCTACTTCGATAAAGGAAGTCTCAAACCAACCTATTGTTTTTTTTTTTTGTTTTTTTTTTTTTGTATTTGTCAAACGACTATTCTAAACTTACTGAACCGATTTAGACGGAATTATTTTATATAAAAAGAGATTAATTCTAATATGATAGCCTTATTCTAATTTTGTATTGGCCTACTATATGTAGAATAAATTGTTTTTTTTTTTTTTAGTGTCGTTTCGAATTTTTGACTGCAGACTCTTATGTCTGTGCTAAATTGTGTACGTACATAATTATCATATAAGTGAAAGGATTCGCAGATAGGAAAAGAGATTTTTCATACTTTTAGATTTAGATAGCGGTTGTTATAACTATAACGTCTATGATAAAAAGAATTTAAAACAATGAACTATTTTTGAAAAATGCACTCAAATGTATGAAATAATCAATAAAAAATATTTATAATCCATCAATCAATATTTTAGGGTACAATTTCAAGGCGAAAAAGTGATATTGAAAAAAAGCACTCTAAGAACAAGCTTTGGTATAGCGAGTTGACACATCTTTTTTGAGTTTTCTGAAATACTTCAGCTGTAAAAAAGCATTTTATCTATTGTTTTACTATTCACTAGTGTTTTTCGAAGTTGCTTCGTTTTTGTTACCAAAAATTTTTTTATTTTTTATAATTTATATAAAATTATTGAGGAAAAAAGTTATTAAATCCACTTGTAACAGAGTTCTCAAGATTTTAAAACAATTCGTATACGTTTTACTATTATTCAGCAAGAGAAACGAATATATTTTAAAGTGATTGCCATCATTATATTCTAAGTAGTTTGATTGCAACTCGTTTCAAATTTAAACATTCAAACGTCTGTTTCTCAAAATTATAAAATGGATTTATATAGTTGCATAAGAAGTCACTACTATCACTCTTTTAAGTAAAATTTTAAATCAGTCTTTGATACAAAATTGCTTAAAAGATCACACTTTACGTTTACAGTGATATTTTGCACCACTGTAAAAATTAGTTAAAATTTTACTCTTTAAATTTATAGAGTATAATTAACATTTTAAAGAATACTTCCAGATTTTCTCTCTAAGCGCTTTAACAAAGATGTTCCTACCGCTCAATTACAAAAGTGGATTTTCATGCCCTCGATAGCTTAAAACCAGGAAAACGACTGAAAGAGTCAAAGGAAGAAGAAGAAAATAAGGAACTGCGGATAACGCTAGGTAGACGACGGAGTAAATCAATACGGACCGATTAGTAAGAGACTCGGATCGGTTAACCCTAATTGCTAATCGTCTTGAAATTTCCTTAGGAGGATATTGGAAGCTCCGTTTCTCATTATTCGTTAGTTTTTTTTTCAAGGTTGATGATTTTTTTGCAGTTTCTCGATTTAAAGTACCTCGATCTGTTACTTATCTTGGAAAACATAGAATAATTTAAAAAATTGAATACACATTCAAAAATATTATTTGTTAAAAACTCGTAGCACTTAAATAAAACAAATATGTGACACGTTCAGAAAATAAAATGCAATAGAATAACAATACGTATCCTAATAAACTGATCTTATCAATCAACTCATTACCAAACAACAAAGCGCCACTCAAAAAAATTACTCCCAACAAAAGAAAACGAACAACCACCCCCATCCCAACGAACCCAAAAGCCCTACAACCCACAAAGAGTCACTTCCACCACGTCCACCAGCGTAAAACCCAACACCGCGCATCTCGCCAGCTTTACTAGAACCCCAAAAAGCGGCTCTCTCTCAGCTCGAAGAAAGGCGCCGCACAGAGAAAGAAGCCGCGGCTTGGCGCGAGAGAAAGGCGCGCATAGAGGGGAGCGGAGAGCGCGTGTCCCGCGTCAAGACAAAGACACGACTACAACGCAAAGCGCGCGCGGGGGCCTTAGGACCGCGTGCGCGCTCGCCGAGCCAGTCAGTCAGGCCGCGACTCTCAAGCCAGTATACACAGCCGCG
>JAPYZB010003112.1:0-10819 GCA_030522745.1 Eupelmus kiefferi | reverse complement strand
TAATCCTCCTCGTCATTCCCCTCCCGCCTCCTGCAGTAATACGACTCCAGCTTCCTCAGCGCGAACTCCACCACGTCCACAGCCGCTCGATTCTTCCCCTTCAGTAACTGATACGCTGCGATCGCCGTCTTCTTGACGACGTTGAGCTCAGCTTGCCGGTCGATCGCGCAGGTAGCCTCGGCTCCTGCGTGAAGGGCGAGCGAAGGTCGAGCTGGAGTCGGGGGCGGTTTGCACTCCGCGACGTTGAGGACCTCGAGCTTCGCTCGGGCGAGGATGGACTCGAGGAAGGCGTAGTCTGGTTCTTCCGTGTCGCACATTTTTGGGTGATGCGGGGTGAAGGGTTAGGTTGAGGTTGGGGTTTGGGATGTGGTGTGATGGCTGGTTTGATGGTTTAGAAATGGTTTGGATTGGGTGGATGTGTTTGAAGATAGGCATTAATTAGTTCCTAGTTGATGATACTGAGACTAAGCTTGAAATGTTGGGATGTAGAATGGAGCGTGAAGGTGGTGGTGTTTATTGTACGAATAAGCAGTTGAGTAGATATGGTACTGGTTTGGTAAGACCAGTGGAAGAAAGTAACATGCTTATTTTTTCTTTTATAAAATTTCTTTTTTAAAGTATGTATTCTTTACCAAGGTTTGAATATTGAAAATTTAAAATACCGTTAAAAAATTTAATACTAAATTATTCACTAATTAAAAAAGTTTGAAACTATTAAAAAAAGTGTTTTATTGTTAGTAATCATACTAAACAGATTTTCGATGTTTATAGAATTAGTATTAACGGATTTGGTAAATAAACTATTAATATTCGTTTTGACAGTCCTACTATTTAGTAGTGTAAGCTGCTCAATCTGAATCGCTTGAATCTTCAAAATCGTCCTGAATAGCGGTAGTTAAAATAGTAACATAATAAAAACATTTACATAGCCGATTTAACTTTTTTTTAATTATAATGACAATTACTTAGACGTTGTGAGGAAACAATGTATACTTCTGTACAGATGTACATACATCTTAAATATATTGTAATAAACAAAACTTAATTTATCTTAACTTAATATTTATTAACTTTCGTCAAAATATTTAGAAGGATTGAAAGAAATAAAAGGTTTGAAACTTTAGTTCAATGAATAAGTTTATTTAATTATTTAATAACTATTATTACTAACAATATTATGTTCAAGGTATATTTTTGGACGGAATCGATGTTACAAGTTTTAATGGACTAGACTTTTATAGTACTTATGTTTCATTAATGTAGTTAAGGCGCTTGTAAGACTTTGGCCATTCAATAATTAACGTATACATTTCTCTAATTACTTAACATTTTGTTTCTTAATTTCTTCTATCTCTAGCGCTTTATCTAAATTTTTTAATTTTTTTTACGATTGCATGAAAAAGTTAAGTGAAAAACTCTTCTACTCCATATCTACATAATATCTTTGGTGGAGATAAATTTACAAAAATTTTTAACGTGGAATTACAGTCTTTGAATTGGAATTAAAATAAGATTGTCATTAACTTATAAAACAAACTAACAGAGTAATAACTAGAAATTACAAAATTGAAACATATCGTAAAAATGTGTTCATTTCTTGCAAAAAATCTTCCTGCTGAGAATAATAGAAATCTGTTTTAAGTTTATGAACCTCCACGTTACCCGTATCAGTTCCAAGGGCCTAAAATATTCATTTTATTTTAATGAAATCAATAATGAAAGTAGATATTAAGTAAATTAATGTAATTTATTATTTCTCTACTTACCAAATATTGATTTATCATATCACGATTTGTATTACAGGGGGATAACCTCATGCATTTTACAAAGCCCCAACTTTTTGTAGAAATTGTGTGTGTGGGGTGAATGTCACTATTGCTTAGATCCCATATAACAATTCTAAAAAATTAATTTTATTTATTTGATTGATTATTAACTTAATTAATATTGATTCAAGTTCAAGTTTTACAAACCTGGAATGATCATCTAGAACATACATAGTCAAAGGCTTTGACTTTGACCATTGGATACTTTTTATTCCAGCAAAACTATTTTCATCTTTTAACTTTAAAAGTGGAGTCTCTATATTTAAAGAGTGTAACCTTATACTTCCATCATTACATCCAGCCTATGCAATAAGTTTAAAATATTTAAAAAAATATAATAAAATTTTATACATGAATAACAGCAATAGATGTTTATACATACGAAAAAATACGATTCTTTAAACGGACAAACTTCAATACACGTTGTACCACCACAAGAATCTATAAAGTATGTTATGATGAATAACAAATAATCATATTATATATTCAAATAAAGCATGAGAATTAATTACCCATTTCATTAATTTTATAATAAGGTATATTAGTCCTCCCACCGACACAATTGACATACAAAATATTAGTCTCATTTGTAGCTACGTATAAATTGTTGCTATCAACATTATCGACGTTTAAATCGACAAATAGCTTCTTCACGTTATTTAATTTATTCTTTTTTACAAGTAAAGGCACTTCTTGGCTTTTGACTAGTTTCACCTTTCCCCACTGTGTTAAACCAAGATCATCAGAGTTAGTACTAAGATTTCTTAGAACGCTCCAAATGATCAAACGTCCTTCCTCATCTAATGTACAAATCTGAATGGAAACAAATTTGTCAGACAAACTTTCCGACTCCTCTTGACCCATTTTTGAAAGGATTCGAATAGCTACTATGGGATATGTGTGCGTTTCGTTTTCCGAATTTCCCGCTGTAGTATATGTAGAACTTCTGATAACCCAATCCATTTCATTAACTTTATCAATTATTCTTTGATGCCACGTTTCTTCTTCTCTTAAATCCCAAAGACAAATGGAACTAAAAATAATCAAATTTAATAAATACACTTTTTCATAGTAAAGTTATTGATAAATAAAAAACATACCCATCTTGAAGCCCCGCAAAAACAATATTATTATTTGTACAATGGAAGCAACAAGCTGTTATTGGACTTTGGGCATAAAAAAGTTTTATTGGTCTTGATGGTTGATTCACATTCCAAACACAACCAATGCAGCAATTCTTTATGTAATCTTGTTTACTTAATGGATCGAATTTCTATAAATTTTGAAATTATTAAAAAATATTTCTCGAATTTCAATTGTGAATATAAAGTTTTCATACCTCTTTACTGGGATCATGAATAGTTATGAGAATCTTATTGTTGATTTCTGAATAATGCATTATTGAGACTTGCCTACCACATAAAAAAGACAATGAATTGACTGAAAGTTTAATGTAACCTTCACTGAAAGGGAAATCATGCGTTTCATTCTGAAGGACCTTGCCTCCTAATTCTTTTTCTTCTAATAAAGCTAGTACGACTTTTCCTGCTCTGCTTAAGAATTCATTAAGTTTTAATACATCATATGTCGGATTATTTAAAGATACACTATCTGGTTTATCTCCACCAACTCCGAGGTGTTCCATTTTAAATAACCTTACATCTTCATTCGTTTCAATTTTATTTCTACAAGTTACTGGGAATTGCGTCCATTTATTTTCATATTCACTCGCGTCAGTCTGAATTTCTACATCAAGATTATCTTCATTTGTTTGTGTAGAAATCTGTAGAAAATTGAAAATATTATTTAATTATTGATTGTTTCTTAATTTAGAAAGTTTACAGTCAATTTAAACACACCTGCTGAGTATTTAATTTTCCATAACTACGAATGAAATCATCATATGATATTGGTGTTGACTCATACAAGGACCAATCAACTGTATCTAATTTGATCATGTTCATTAAAATCTGACCTCTAGTAAGAGGTTTTCGTGAATCCTAATTTTTATTTTCATAAAATTATAAAGTTAGTATCAAAAAGCTGTTAAATAAAATTATTTTTCAAAAACTTTACCTTTATTATCTTTTTTTTCTTTGGTTTTTCATGGTTGACTAGAGTAACCTGTGATACTGGAGGAGATTTTGTAAAATCACCTGAACGAGAATCCTCAAAACCTTCATCAGCTGATGATGGCAAAGATTTGTTTTCAGTCTGTTTTTCTTCCCTATTAATCATAAAAAAAAAATTATTTTACTATTTCATCTTAAAGTTAGAATAAAACAATTTTGAAATAACGAAATAAAAATTTATTCTTTTTGATATTTAATGCTGACTATAGCGAACCTATAAGAATGATTAATTGGTCGTTTAACTTCAGGTAGAGGTGGTGGTGTTTTTATGCGATTTGCCATCAATGATTCCACCATTGCTGCTCTTTTTTTTGCTTCAGCTAATTCATAATGCCCAGAATCCAACATGTTTTCTTCTTCAACTTTACGATTTAAATCTGCACTATTAATTGTTTTCTTCTACAAATAAAAAATCACTAGTGACATTATGATCCAAAAATTTACAATGTTTATACTTAAAAACTTTTTATCAAACCTTTTGTTCAGTATGAAGTTCAATTGGTTCTAGTTCTAAACTTAATAAACTATTGTCCGATTCTTCACTAATTTCTCCACTAACATACTCTTCAAAATCAGATTCGTAATCCTAAATAATTAAATATTATATCAATTATTAGTATTATTTATTAATCATCTTATAATAACTGTAAAAATATATGAAAGCATGTGACCATATAATTAACTTAAAACTAATGTTAAATATAATTAACTCAATTAATCTTCTAATATATTTATATTTTCAAGTCCTTTGAAAATAATATAAAATGTAATTTGATCAAATTAAATATTTGAATTAATATCTATTTTTTAAAAACTATTTATGTTAAAACTGTGCAGTACCTCAAAATCATCTTCATAATCATAATCATCATCCTCAGCTTCTTTCTTTCTAGCAGTAGTTTCTTTAGAATTTTTCAATTTACTTTTATTTGGTCCATGCAAAACTTTAACTTCACTTGGACTTAAAGTTCGAGATCTTCTGCGTTCTCTTGAAGAGGGTCTTGGCAGTGGTTTTTCTGAACTTTGCGATGTTGAAGATTTCTCTTTGGTTCTTCTAGTATCTGATGACTTTGTCGAACTACTATTCAACTTACTAGCTGCATCCTTTGGTACGTAAAGAGTACTGACTCCTCTTTTCTCATTGTACTGCGACTGAATCTTTTCTTTGGTGCTCTTCCTAACGCTACTTTTCGACTTGTCAGTAACACTTGATTTATTACTAGGTTCAGATCTAGTTCTGGTAGCCTCTGACTTTGACGTAGAAGAAGCCACTTTCTTCCTAGAGCTCTTATCCTCACTACTAGCTTTTGGTGTGGATGGGCCATTTTGAGTCACTTGCTTGAGCCTCACTGGGTTTTTATCTGGCAGAACAGTTTTACTCGCTAAAGTTTGTTTGCTAGTACCAGTCTTATTCAGTCTCCTATCCCCCGAAGCTCTAGCGTCGATTATCTGCGGCTCCCTTATCTTTTCCCTCCTATCCTCCGCCTCGTTAGCACCTTGGCTCGCAGCTCTCGTCCTGACCTTCTGCGAAGTTTGGCTTTTCGACACATTTCCGGCTTCTGTTCTCTTCCTGATCGCCCCCTGGAAAGGAAAATTTCATCAATAAGCCACCCATCATACCTAAAAGCCAGCCTTAAAAATTCATGACTAAGAGCGATCATTGATTAGCCGTGAAACTAGGTTACCCGCGATAAAATCAAGCCTAGCCTCGTGCGCCGCTCTAACCTAAACACCGCAGCCAAATAAACCAGCGCCCGTTGAAAAAGTGCCAATATCCCTAATTAAAAAAAATCGCTTAACACTCACCTTATTCGACATTATGCGCCTAATTGATTTGTTTTGACAGTCGTGAGGGGCACCATGACGCTGGCCGATTGAGAAAAAAGAAAATAACAGACGACGCGCAACGCACCTGGCAGACGACGAGGCGGCCTCGGCGACCGCAGCGACGCTGCTCTGGACGTTCGAAACTCGCGGTTGTAGTGTGTTGAGGTATTTGTGGGTGGGTGGTGGAGTAGTGTATGCAAATTAGTTGTTTCCTATTGTTAGAGTTATTGATCTGAGTTATGGACGCGGCTAACGATTTACTTATGCGTTTGTGAGGCGTAATTTGATTAGAAAGTGGTCTGGCTTTGGCTCGGTTTAGTTTATTTGGTTGACGGCGGGGAATGTTTTGTTGAGAAATGGTTTTAAGAGCGGGATTTTAACAATGTGATGCAATAATTAAAAATTCTGGATACTGTAGAGAAAATTAAAGTAAAGCCTATAATGCATATAAATTATTAAGTAGCTTTTGTTACATAAGAGTATAAAAACTGTATAGACAAATGTTATATAAAAAGTAAAATCATTTTAGAATAGTAATATTTATTTTGAAGGTAAAAAATTATCAATGAAAAGCCATTATCGATCCTCTTGTAATTACTACCACAATCGATAGATTCTCTATTAATTTTGTAAAAGATTATAATTGTCGTAATTTAGTTTCTTTAGATCTAATAATAATTTATTAAGATGGTTTTTATCCTTTAAAAATGATTATTGAGGATGTTTTCGGAAAATTAAAAAAAAAAATGATAAATAGTAGTATTATAAAAGTTTAATTATAAACGATTATGTTTTTTTTTTCACATTTTATCACTTGTTATATACTACTTAATACAATGTACCACGAAATATCGTCATTTTATTATGAATTATTTTCATTTTAAGTAGTACATCATTCATTTTTATTAAACTATTTTATATTTATTATATCATGGGAAATAAAAACAAGATATAAACTATAATATTTAGTGGTAAATCCTGCCAAATGGTAATAAAATGTGATAAAAATGATAGAAAGTAAAGAAAAAGAAAATGGTTTTTAATAGGGTTTTAAATTTTTATACTTATATATTTTTACATTTTTAAATTTTTTATCATTTTTTTGCACCAAGGTTTTTGGACTCAATAGAAACATACATTCTTAAAAATTTTAAGTTTTCTTTTTTACAGCTAGTAAGACTACAGTTACTTTATAATTTATGAACATTATTTAAAAAATTAATGCTTAATTACCAATTAATATCACTGATCTGTAGAAATTATTGAAAATTCAAAATATATAGAAAAAAAAACAAAGTACTGATTTTTATCCGTGTCTGTTTCGCCCCGCTCGTCGAACTTCACGTTTATTATTTTCCGCAACTGACATGTCAAAATTCTAAAGTATAAAAGCTAGCCTTTTACTTATCGTTTCTAAAAAAAAAGTAGACAGCCCCTCATCGAGGCCCACTTACCCTTCAAAATCATCAAAGAAAACACTATGGTGGCCAATAATCGAAGGAAGAAACGCGTGAGGATCCAGGCGGGTCACGAGGCCCGCTACATCGAGAACAGAAATTCAAGTCACTGCAGAAAAAAGTCAAGGGTATAGTGGACTTTTGGTCAGCGGTCTTAATTTGCTTTGTTTTTTTTTTTTTAAATTGAAGATAAGAAAAAAGTGGAAACGCGATCGCGATGGTCAGATAAATTGTGGCGGTCTAGGTTGGTGATGAAAGTTTTGACCTTGTGACGAAATTCTTAGCTTTCTCGACGGTATATAATAATTAACTTGTTAAAAGGTTTCGCCTGCCTATATTGTACGTTATGTCGTTATCGTTTGATATCAACGAATATATACAGTTCCTGTTGAAAAAAAGTCAGGTAAGAAAAAACGGAACAGGTGATTCGGTAAATTCAATCCGCGCTAACCTAACTTATCAACTAAAATTACAGTGTACTAAATTCCATCTTTGAAATAGATTAACGCGGCATTAAAAGACAGCTCGCAGTGATTATATTTACACATAACACCAAACATCAAAATCAATCCGTCCACCATACCAACTCAAAAAAAAAACCATACCCAAACACAAAACCTAAAATCCCAAACGACACCTATCCAAACCATCTCATATCAATTCCAGCCCAGAATCTCCCGCAAAGCCATTCAAAAAGCTTCTCGTCGTGATGGCGGCAGCAGCGGCGGCCCCGGCCGCATGGGTCAGGTTCGCACCCACCGTGCCAGCGTCTCCGAGCTGGTCTATCAGTACCTGGAACGCGCCTCTAACCGCGGCGTCGTCCGCAGTCAGAAGACCAACGCCAGTAACAAGTTCCGGAAGCTGCAGCGGCGGAAATTCTCCAAGCGTCTCAGGCCGGATCGGTCACCAGGACCGGTTCCTCCGCCGCTTGGGAGGAACAGTTTCAAGGACGAGGAGAACCGGAACCTGACGAGGAGGCGCGACGAGGAGCTGACGAAGCCGATCAAGCCGGAAGGTAATAGAAGAGACGAGGGAGGAGTCAGAATGTCGATGTTGTGAATTGGATGAATTGTGTTGAGGTTTTAATTATTTTTTTTTTGCGTTTGGTTTTGGGTTGGGTTGGCTTCAAACGGTTGAATAGAATAGAAGATTGTACATTGTTGCCTGATGTTTTATTCTTGTAAATACCATTAAAAAATAAACTGTCTTGACTTGCTCATAAAAGCTTGTTTCGCTTAATTTTAATCTACAAAACCTTATCAAACCTATCTATAAAAAAACCTAATTCCGATTCTTCCAGGACCCAACAGTATACAAAAGTGCATATACGAAGTCCTCTCGTTTGGTACTGTTCTGGGCCTACTAGTACCAGCAGACAAGCACGGATGTGTATTCAGGGTCAGCTCGGAGCTCGAACTCTTCGACAGGTTGCAGCCAACCGATTGCAGACGACGCTTGGATCGGAAGAGAAGAGGGAGCCACTTCAACTATGAAGAGGCTCCACCGGTTAAGCGCCGATGTTGAAGCTATTATTACTAGGTGTAAATCATAACGTGACTCGAACGATTTGTCCCTTATGTATACAGTGAAACTCGTGGAAGTTGTTTTGTCCTTTGTGTCGTTTCAAGTTACGGCCTACAGCTAGAAATTTTAGGTTGTAAATAAAAAGTGAATTCTCAGTCTGGTTACTTTTATTTCTGACTTATCAGCTCCTTAATTCTCGCTACTTTCGTTATACACACATCTTACACAATTTCTACAATTTTACACTTTTTTCACGAAACAATAACACCGCACAATTTTCTTAACGAACCTATACATAATAAAAGCTCAGTCGCTATCGGCAACCTTGCCCTCCAGAGCTAGCCTTTGACACTCGCGCCTACAGTTACGAATCCACCTTCTCAGCTCACGGTCGTGTTCCTGGTTTGTTGCTTTAGGTTCCCTCTTTTTTAGGTTTCTTAGTGCGCTGTCGTTTGAAGCAACCTCGTCGTCGTCGTCGTCGTCATCATCGACGTCACCGTCTTTGTCGTTTTCATCCAGGTCCTTTTCTAGGTCTGCTTCGTCGGGAAGGTCGAGGTCAGCATCGTCTTTGAACTCGGGTGAGGCGAGGGCGGCCTCGATGTCTCGGGCAGGATTGCGAATTGCGCCGACGACCTCGCTTCTTTCGCTGGCTGGACTAGGTGAAATGCGGCACGTGATTATAATATGAGATGTAGTGAGGTGTTTCAGGTTGAGTTCAGGTATGGGAATGATTTTAGATAGAGATTTTGAATATCTTTTCCAAAAAATACTAATCGTGAAACCATGGGTTGCTAAATATTGAAAGAGTTATTTATCGTAAGATCAGAAAGTATTGAGTTATAAAAGGTATCTTTTCAACTTTTAATTATCGGCAATAGGCCAGATATTTAAAATTCAATAAATTTATAAATTTAAGTTCATTTTATCTATCGAATCCAAATTCATCAAAACATCGACATTCTCCCACTGAGAAAAGATATTTGGAAAAATGACAAAAGTTTCAATAAAAATGACTAAATTTTCCCACATAAAACTTCCTTAAAATCACAGCATTCTTCTTATTTTTTACAGCCTACACCATCTCTATTAATCACCATTGTAATTTTTCCAAAAATTCTCCTCTCAACGAGCCACCTCCCGACTACCTTTTCCTCCTAGGCGAATTCGTCTTGCTGCCCCAGATACGCATCCACTTTTCCTCTCCTCCGCCAGATCCACCTCTGACTCGATCATCCTTCATTCTCCACAATCGGCAACTCCTTGGACTGCTGTCCGGACTCGGCTGACCTTGAGAAGTTCGCGCATCGTCTAAACAGAGCCCCCGTGAGTCGGCCTCCCCACAATCCTGCTGATCGTCCGTCTTCGATAGACTCGAAGGCAAAGACAGCTCCTCAGAGTCATTATCCTGGATGGTAATTAATATTGCATGGAAGAACAGTTAATACGCAACGGTTTATTGTTTGGTGGATATCTACATTGTTGCGCCCGGCGCGTTTGCATTTTGGCGTGGGTGGCTTGGCGGATCTGGGACTCTTGCCCTTGGGGCTGTGACAAGGGCAGACTTGAGTTGTTTGGTTAGAAACGGTATTGCCAAAGTTGGCCTGTTCGGCTTTGGTGATCTGGCAGGCGAACGGTCCGATTAGGCGGTAGGCGTCGCTGCTCTCTCTTTTTACCAATCTGAAAGGGAATAGTAGAATAGTACCGAAAAGCAGAATTGCGTAATTAGGATTTGGTTGTGACATAAATGCAAATGTAAGTGTGTGAAAATTGAACGTTTCTCAACGGTGTTATGGAATTCGATCCTGGGATCTAGTCTTAAAGCTAACGATAACATTAACAAAATCTAACGTTTGATTTAAGGGGGCCAGCCTGAGTTGAAATGACTGAAAAAAAATAAAACATTTATTACTATTTAAAATAGTATATCATAGCTTTTATTAATATTAATTTTTTGTACTTTCTATATACATATTACAGATCGTTTTTGCACATTTAAGTGATCTATATTGCCCTCTAAGTCTCTAATACAGCTCACCGTTAGAAATCTTGAATT
>JAPYZB010003111.1:0-11115 GCA_030522745.1 Eupelmus kiefferi | reverse complement strand
CTGTTTGAGAGGCGGAGAGGATTTCGTTATGATAATTTATTTTTTTGTTAGTAGTGAAGCGTGTTTCCTATACCTTCGTGATCTATCACACTTTAATTCCCGAAATAATATCCAAAAGCACGGCAGGCAAGAGACGCAAAAATCCATATCTCAAAAAACCATAATAATACGCGTATCACCCCGGCAGCAAAAAGCCTTTAACAGTATAATATCCTCCCCAGCGGCAAAAAAAGCACTAAAGCCCGCGTATAATGCACGTCGCGTGTCAGACGCAAACTCTCGCTTCGCTCAAAACGAGCGAGCGAGAGGGCCCTACATATATACAAAGCACACGGCTCTCTCGCTCCACATTCGCGACACCTCCCGCATTTGCATTCGCAGGCTGCACACATGTGGAGCGCTCGCCGGTATATCTAAGTATTTTCGATCGGCGCGAGGCATTGTTGAGGATTCGCGGGCTGACGCATCCCGGAGAGTAGTGGGAGATGCTACTCGTTCCAAGAGAGTATATATATGTATAGATAGTGGACAAAGAGAGCTGGCTGGAGGCTCGAAATTCTCGATGGCGCATAATTTAACGCGGAGAGTAGCTGGCTCTGGCAAACAGAGCGGAGAGAGAGGCTGGCTTAGGAAAGCTAGTTTCCTTTTTCGGGCCTTTTGTCGCCGGTGGTGGCTGGCTGAGATGTGATAAAGGGCAATTTGTGAGAGGAGGAGAAGAGAGAAGGCTTAACGACGCTGTGCGGAGAGGAGAGGCGCTTTGTGGAGTGCGCTGGAATTAATAAAAGTCGGATGTTGCAGGCGGCGTGAATCATGGGAGTCGAGAGGGAAAAAATGCATGAATAATGCGCATTTCTTAATGACGACGTGTTTGTTTTATTGATGCTCTGAATGGTATGCACTGGAAAATTGATATTAATATTGTAAGGGATATTATATTTCTTTGAATTATGCATGCGCATTGATGCAGAGAATTAAATTAATAATTCACTCTAATTAATCAGAAAATCATATTTTCTGCGCGTCAAATTTTCCGATCCAAAAGCTTCTCTACCACCGTCTCTGATCTTCTAACAAAAAATCCTACTGAAACACCTCAACAAAAAACGCCCAACCCTAAAAAACCACATTAAAACATAACGCGATCGTAAATCCATCCGATCGCTTGCGTTCACGATGAAAGAGCCGCTCGGCGCAGTTTATCATCGCGTGAAAGCGCGAGCAGGAAAAGTGCCAATTTTTCTCCCCTAATCGGCGCGCGCTCCATGCTGCAAAATTGCACCGGTTTCCGGTGTGTCTGGCCGATCGCGCGAGATTGGCCTGATCAATTTGTCGGACGCTATAGGAAAGAGGGAAGGGGGAGGGCAAAATCGGCGCCGATCGCGTGATGAGCGCGGCCGCCTCTTCCCTACGCCGGCTTTTTAGCGCTCCACTCGGCCGATTAACGAGGGGGCGATGTCGAGCCGCTGATACGAGTGTAGTTGTAGTTCTTCGCTGCTTTTGTTTTGTGGTTGTGGTTGGGTTCTCTTTTTTTTTGGTTTGGTTTAGAGGGTGGTTGTATGTGTGAATTCCTTTATTAGGATTTTTATGATTGGTCATTCGTGATGCAGTTTTTTTGTGGCAGGAGAAAGTTTCGTTTCTTCCGTTTCGCAGTTTTACTGCTGGCTTGGAATGCGATCGTAAAATCGAGTTGGAGCGATTGATTGTGATCACCTAATTGGAACGAGATATTAAACAATTACGGATATAAACAATTTTTGTCATGATTCTTTGTCTAGTTAAATTTTGAAAGTAATATTGCTCAGTGCCCTCGTCAGTGCCATTGTACTTTATTGCGGCAATAAATTTTTTAGTCTGCGAGAGGAAGTTCTTTAAACGCTCTTATAATAATTTTTTCTCTCATTTTTACGAGGCCGCAGTATTGATTCGATTGTACATCAATTTTGACTCAAGGTAAAAAGGTCGGGCGTGAAAGGATTGGAAAGACGTTTCGTCGTTTGGAAATTCAACATGAAACTTTGACGTAATGTCTTTTTCAGTAAAACAGCCGGAGCTATCCTTTTATCGTTCGCAGCCGGTCTTTTTGTGAGGAATATACGTACAAAGACAGCCGCTATGCGAATTATTACAGTCCTAAAACGACTTTATCGAGTTATTCACGTTATAAACCTTGAGGTATATCTCGTTACTGGTGAGAAACTTGATCTTCTCCGCAGGCGTACGACTAGTGAAATTTTTGTATTTTAACACTTTATTGGATCTCATTGTAAATATAATATTATTAACGCAAGTGAAAAAATTTGTATAATTTGTGTAAAAATTACTTATAATACATAATATACATGTTGTGTACATTTTATAAATAAAACTGATTTTGTACATTTTGTATATAAACTGTATAAAAATTACTATCTGTTTCCGTTAATAATATGTGTTAATAAGTTTACGAGATTGTATATTATTTTGATGATTCAGTATTCAATAGCGTTTCGCCGAAAAATAATGATTTTTTTAAAAATTTTTTAATAATCAAACATTTCTTTTGATAACAGAATTATGTGCTATTTCTGCATTGGCATTCGAGGTATTTTGTTCAAATAGACGTTTATGAAACATTGGTCCTACTGCAGGGACGTAGTAAGCCCTTTAATATTTTTTCGACCTGCGCTCATATTGTGCTATCTGTCTGCCTTTATGCGACCGAGCTCCTTTGTACCATTTACAAATATTTATTTGGACAAAATATTGCGGATGCCAATAGTAGTAGAAATACCTCATGGTTTTGCTATCGAAGAAAAAACTTTATTAATATAAAATTTCTGAAAAATAATCATTTTTAAGCGAAACGCTATTGAATGCTCGCTCGCCAAATTAATGCACAAGCTCAGAAATTCATTAACACAAGTTATTAAATGAAAACGGATTAATAATTTTAATATAAAATCTGTATAAAGTTGTTTCACTTGGGATCGTCGCAAAAAATGTGATTTTTTTCAATTTATTAGAAATTTATTTTAATATTTCAAATTTTGTATTATTTTAAAACTTCCGGTTAAGTAAGAATTTGAACTTTACACGTGCAGTACTTTTCTGACAAGCTATTATTGGGTTCCCATAAAATTATATTAACAGAAAATAATTATAGTTATTTTCGGTACTAACACTAACTTTAATGATTCGAGCTAAAGCAAGTAGTTTATTCGTCTATTAATAAAACCATTCTCTATTATTTACTATATCCACAGCTCTAATATTACACCGCTTACGAGGGCCATTAATTTTCCAACGTCAATCAAACCGTCGTTTTAACCTTTCAAAAATCCAAATTATTAAAAAGCCCGTCGAAAGTTATGCAACAAATAATAAATCAGCGATAAACCGTACATCATCCTTCCCCCGCACGCGCGGCCAAATCGATTTCCCAACCCGAGCTTACGTAATTACTTCATAACGCGCTAAACAAAAACAAAGTATCCACAAAGTCGCGGCGCAATCAGCGCTCTCAAGTTCGAAAGCACCAATAACGACTAAAACTCAGCTCTTCTCCACATTTGAATGCATATTCCTCCTTATCGTCGCGGCTCCACTTGCGCCGTTAGCTCAATTAACAATCCTACTTTCACTAATCGGCAACGAGGCAATTAAAATTCTTCATTCTATATGAGCGATCGACGTATAGGCGCATTCCCGGGCTTTGTGCGTGAGATGCGACCTCTAATTAGCGCGTGGACCCCCGCGGGGCTTCGTCATTAGTGGCGACAACGGCCAGCTGTGTACTTAGACTCACACAGGCGAACGCGCGGCGTGCACGCATACAGTGGGGACTGTTATGTACGTGGAATATTGGCCTACTCTCTGTCTCGCTCGCGCGACGCTCTTTGCGTTTAGTTTCAGCGTCTGTCTTTGAGGCGCGTCTCTAAGCGTAATTAAATTGGCGAGAAGCGTTCTCTTGTGGTGCGCGCGTGGAGGACGAGCCGAGGGCGCCTCCTGGAGTGCAGGAGTCTCGTCGGAAATTTGCTGAGTGCTTGGTTGGAGTGGAGTATTGTTTTTGATTAGCTGAAAATAATTGTCTTTGCGTTTTTGAAAGTTTTTCGGTGTTTGATGAAACGTTCTTTTATATCGCTTTGAATTGATGTTCGGATTGTGAAGGATGAAAGTACAATCCGTTTTACGCTCACTCAAATAGAAGCTGTTCATTTAAATTCCAATGTACTTTCGAGAGTATAGTTTCGGTGTAAAGACTCAATCGCTTGTTAAACATTATGGCCTACTATAATTTTATAGTGTGTGCTTTATTGGAATTAGATATGCAATCTAGCCTGCAAAAATTTGTATGCAAGTGCCTTAAGGCCTAATCCATTTATTGCGGTGTATGCTAGACCAGAGTCGTATATGCGCCGAGATTTGGGCTTAATTGTTTTAGAGACATGCTTGCATGTGTACGTTTCGTGAAGGCGCTCGACCGTAATCTCTATTCATGTAACAAGCTATTTCGTGAAACCTTAATTCGATGCCGCCTATTCATGTGGAAACAGAATGGCAGCTTCAAGAGGTGATATACAGAGTTTTATAATTGAAGGAGCTTATTTATAAGCATTAATGTAATAAATCTTGGCAAATCAAACGCTGAAAAGTTGGAAGCTATCTTCTCATAAATCAAAGGATTTTTATTACAATAATAGTATTATTGTAAGCACAAGTGACACCACTATGCCAAAAATTGAGAAAGAGATATACAGCTTAGCCTTTATAAAATTATAATTGACGATACAAATACTGTCAATACCTCCTCTGTCAACAATTACGTATCAATGAAAAGCATAATTCCTTCCACAGTCACGAAATCCACTCTTCTTCCGTACACAACTCACCTCTTAAACAACACAGCCCATATATACAATCACTCAAACCACACATTTTCGCATGACGCCAAGAAACGCAGACGACGCGCCGCTCGAAATTGAACGCGCCAGTTTATTAGCCACTAATATTAGAAACATTTGCGCAACCTGCCCACAACACCACCGCAGCTGCAGGTAGTCGTCTCGAACGCAATGTGTATTTTCCTCGAGCGCGCATCTTCATTTCAACCGCGGCGCCTCTAGCTAAATCAGCTGGCAGTCTCGCTTTAATGCGCTGGCCTTGACTGCACAGGCGATTGACACTAGCTACCTCGCAGCCCCCGCCGCTATGTGTGCTCCAATTTTAGACGCGTCCACCTGCGAGCGCGCGTATTCGCACGAGCGTCTGCGTATGCTGCCCGGGGAAAAACATTTAAGAAGTAATGTAAATATAAACGTGGGCTGAAGAGCTGGCCAGTCGATTGATTTTTCTTTGTTTAACGAGCGCTGCAGGCGGGCGCGCGCGCGCGTATAGTGAAATTTTCAATCGCTGGAAGTGATGGATGATCAATTAATGGGAGTGATTGATTTACTTTAAATATTGACGTCCCCTGGTTTTTGCCGGCCGATCGATGGAGGAGGCAGGCCTGTCGTTCTCCTTCTTAAGTGCGCTGCATCGATTATTTTCCAGCTGTGAAATCAGGTAGAAACTCTTAACTCTTCATCTTATATGCAGGAAATTTGATAAGCGCGTGAGATTTATTTTTCCAATTAATTAAGCGAAGTTGCCGGTCGTACGTGCGGTTGATTTAGGTTAGGAGTGGGTTGAATCACGTACCGGGAGTAACATATGACACTCGGCAGTGGTCGTCACTACTTAAACTCTATATAGTCGTATTGTATATTGATAGTGACTTTACTTCATAACGTCACCTCGTTAACTTTGCAGCGCGAATTTGTGTTTAATCGTATTCTTTCAGTATATGCACTGGAAAGAGCTACGTGCCTGGCATGCATTGTAAATTATTTTCTGCTTTATATTTAGAAAATTTGCGTAAGTGACTACGTATGTACATAGATTGTCATCTTTTGCTTACGTTCTTTTCTAAATATGGAGAACAATTGATCGGTCAGCCTGTGTCGTTCTAATATAAGGTCGACTTACACTTTCGTACAACCGTATCTTATATTGTGTCTTGCAACTTTTGTATCATATTCTACATAATCATTCAAGGCTTAGTATTAATTAGATGTAACAGTTTTTGTCAGGGCAACACTTATGAAATTCTGATTATAATAATGAGATTCAATGTCTAACTTTGGAAAAAACAGATGTAATAAATAATTATTAGACCTTACGTCAATCAGCATTCATCAAGATCTCTATATCTACAATAGATTACCATCAAACTTATTACATTCGACTTTCACTTGCGTTTGAAAGGATTTATAAGGTGCCTGACCCTGGAGATATCAATTTTCACTGGTACAATGTAACAGAAAAAAATATTACATTCAATTAATACTATAGCCCTTATCTCAGAATCCAGGCAGCCTATATTCGAGAGCCAATTACGGCTACTGCGCTTCATCCTCTGATACACCAGATAAGATCGCCAGGAGCCTCGTAAAAATCCGAGATCCACGAAGGTTGCACACTTTCCTCGTCAGTTCTCTAATCCTTTAGCTTTAGCTGCTATTTAAGAACCATTATTTTTTCCTCATTGTTTGAATAAAATATGTTTTTTTCAAATTATACCGTACTTTATTACCGTTCATAAATCATTCAACAAGAAAGCGCAACCTTCTACGAAATGTATTTACTTTATTTTATACACTGTTATTAATGTATCAGATTATTAATACTTAATACATTCAAAACTTTAGAAAAAAGAGCCAACTATTCCTTCTAATTTTCTTCCACCTAACAAAGTAAAAAAAGCACTGCAAGAACTACATAGTGAAAAACGCTCTCGCGTGTAACGCGCTCGGAGAGAAAAGGACGCGCAATTAATTACGCAAACGGGCTCTCCGAGGCTTTCTTATGTCCGCTCGGCGTAGATAGATGCTTATCAGAAACCCAGGCGACGAGGTTCGTGACCGCCTCCGAAAGCGAAAACTCCGGCTCTCTCGCGCGCGCTAACGACGCGCAACATTGAAATAAGAGCGGACTGAGAAGCCTTAGTTCCTCCCGAGTCCGGCATTCCTATATATACAACACACCGGTTTCCTTTTTTTTTAACGCGCACAAGTCCGGCCTATTCTAGCAGGTCGAGCCGCAATATAAATAAGGCTTTGATATATTTGCCTTTCTTTTTTTACGCCGCGACGAATATATGTTTCGTATCGATTTTCGCGCCTCTCGAGCCTGCGGAGATGTATTCGCGGAGCTGTGAATTTATCGCGCGATGCGCACTTGTAGAATCGTGCCTTGCGGATTTTACAGCGCTTTTTGCATTGACACCATTGTTCGCGCGGCGTCGTTAATGCGAGAGCTTACCTGCGGGTCAAGGAGCGCGACAGACACGTCGGGCGATTTGAATTTTTAAAGTTTCTCCTAGTGTCAAATGCGCGACTCGTAACCCTTGGCCTCTTACAGTATACGTTTTACTTTTTGCCTTGTTAGAGCGAGGCTTAGAGCGAGTATTAGTAATTGTTATCTGCAACTTCGTGTTCATTTCTCGAGGTTTAAAAATGAAAATTAACCTTAATACTTCGCCGTCGCTTTAATAATAATTATATCGAGTTATTCAGCTGCGTGCAAAAGGCGAAGGGAAAAAAACGCAAATGCAGCTTCATTTTCCGACGTAATAGCAGGCGCGTACACGCTGCATTAAAGGTAATCAACGCCCCCTTTCATACACAATTTCCCTAATCATATATCGCGCTCGGCTCCCTTTCGCGTCTCCACCCCGCTCCCGGCATTCCGCTTTTTTTTCCAAGTAACTATGCACACCCTCGCACTCACTTCCACTCTGCTACGTGTCTCTCACACTCCGCGCTGTTAAATTCGTTTTTCCTTTATTATTTCTTGTTTCCACTGTAGCTCTAATTCCCCGTACAAATAATGTCGCGTTTTGCGCACACAGCTGATGTATATATAGTCGTGTGACATGGCGCGCTTGATTTTCGCTTGTCCGTTACTGCTTGACAGGCTACGTGAACGTTGGACTTTATTCTTGCGGCGTTTCAGCGTCGCTTCTCGCCTTCGATTTTCAATATTTTGACAGGTTGAAATTTCGAAAATTCGAGGTAATAGGGATGAATCTATTTTCGATGAATTTTGTGAATAAAAGAATTGCGCCTCGATTGTCACTTTATTTAAAGATGAAGCACCTCGTCGAATTCGTGTGAACTCGAACGTGCACAAAGTTAATAATAGAATCAAATAAAAATTTAACACAGGAATTTTTCCTCTAAAAATCTACCTACAATACGCAAGCCGAAGCAGAACTCAATACACATACAAATTACCACAAAACATTCCAAACTGAATCAACTCGAAATTCTCAGAATCAAACCCACTCTCGCCAGCTCACTTTTCTTCGCTCCGAGAGCTTTCACCCTGCAAGCGTGTGCAACCCTCTATAACAGCGCTGTCGTGACAGGGTCACATTCGCGTTATCGCGCGCGCTCGGCGCGCCGCTCGAGATAAGAGAGATAAGGGCCCGAGCGAGCTGGCGAGCTTTCGACGTAGGCAGTGCGTCGTCCGCGTCGTTGCACCCAAGCGCGCGCAGCGCGCCTCGTTTTATTAGGAGAGCGGGGAAATCGATTTTGTGTACTGGAGCGAGGAAAGATACGAGGCCGGAGGATCGCGCGCGCTGCCTGGAATTTTTAAGAAGGCTGCTCTTTGATGGAGGGCTTTAATTTTCTTATGTGCGACTGTAGGGCTTATTTATTCTCTGACGTAGCTCCGTTGTTGCGTGAGAGCGAGGATCGATTTAGTTTTGTTTTCGCCAAAATCGAGCCCGGAGTAAAACGAAGTTATTTTTTTCGTAATAAATACTTGTTTCTTGCAAACGTTCCATTCACGGAACATAAACGATTTCACGTCCTATTTCCATTCAGAACGTAAATAAAACCGAAGGATCCAGCAAAGCTCGCATAAAATAATAATCCCCTCCACCCCACACAATAAAAAAAGCCACCATTAACCAAAACTCTTCATCCCCACCAGCTTCCTTAGTCCAGACCAAAATAATACGACGTAAACCATATCCGCACACATCCACCCAAACCTCCACACCGTCAGAAAAAAAGGAAAAAACGATAACAAGCGGTATCCGGCCGGCTGCGAATCAATAACGCTAAAAAAGAAACGAGCGCGCGCGAAACTCCCCGGCAGCGATTTCCATAGAGGCGCTTTCCAGCGAGCGAGCCATAAACGAGCCGTGCAGGACGCCTCAACGACGTCTCCGCACGCACGTCCGCAGGGTTGACGACACCTTTTTCCTGGCGAGGCTCTCTCTCTACAACCTCCAGGCCTGCAGCGCGTTACGTGCTCGCATAGCAGTTCGCTCATCGATTGTCAATTAACCGCGCCGCGCGCGCGGCACGAACGCGCTACCCCGACGGCTCGATACTTTGGAAACTTTCCCTCAGCCCTTCTTTTTTTTTCTCGTACTTTCTCGACTGATGCAGTAGCGCTTTTGTGTGGAAGACCGGCTTTTTTCTTCTCTGTCCTCCTTATCTTTACGCCAAGTTACTCGGTAGATATATAAGGGTGCTGTGCGGGTGGTTAGAGAAACTTCTCGGTCGATTTCGAGGTGGGTGATTTTCCGCGATAAATCAGACGATGATGCTGCTGCTGCGCTGCGACGTAGAAGCGCTTCTCGCGTGTGCGGCTAGCTCTCGATCACGTGACTGCTTGTTTGGGATCTCTAGGGCTTCTCGAGAGGAGGGTGTGAGTTATGTGCGTAGCGCGTGCTGCGTATTTGGGAGGCGAGAGCGGGCCGTTTGCATTTTCTCGGGGATTTCGGGGGGCTTTGGGCTTTTTTTGAAGGATTAGTTGTTGGGTTATCGTTCCTGCCCTTTGGGATCGAAGTTTTGGGGCTTGAGCTTGTAGGGGAATTTCGAGTGGTGTTCAAGTAGGTGTTGATGAAAGAGGAACAATAGTAGATGAATAAATATTTGATCGATTCATGAATTTAATTACGTAAAATTATTAATACGTACAGAAATAATACATAAAAACTTGTGATCAAATGTAACTAACCCAATTTTATGAAAAATTATTTGAAAAGATTAAAAATGGCTTTACTTCTCTTATGTTCAACTATACGTCAATATAACTATAGTTAGGTTAAGCAATTTATCCATCTATTTTTATTTTTACGCTTTGTGTTGTTTAGTTATGAAAATGATGTATATAATGGACATGAAGAAGACGGAAAAATTATTAGCATCACGCAACGAATAAACTATTTCCTGCACCGTGTCGCATTGCATAACGACATAAATTTTTAAAAAAGCTTAGTAAGCCGCAAAAAAAGACAAAAGCTTATTCCAACAGAATAAATTTTAAAAATAATTTTATATTAAACCCGAAAAAAGCGCCTGAAACAGACAGCCCAGCAGTCAGCAATATGTTTATTTCTTGTTTCGCGGCAACGGAAAAAAAACAGAGGGATTACACGGGCGATACACATCTGGCAATACGTCAGAGTGGGTCATCAAAAAAGCATCATGAATTAATTTCTCGTAAAGGGCAAAAAAAGCGCGGCTTAACGTCAAGAGGGGGCGGAAGGAACCCACATTAAAACGCCATCGATAACCCGTCGAAATCCATCGCTTAATTAAACCCTCCGACGCAATATCAATCGTCCCCTTCCTCCTCCCTCCACTCCGTCTCTTACTCCATCTACTCCAGCGACAATGCCACCCTCAAGCTCCACACCCCTTCATTCAAAAAAAGAAGCCCTCAGTGACACGAGCTTTCCATTGACGAGTATAGTAGAGCTCACACGCCCAAGATCATCGTCCTCGAGCGAGCGAAAGAAAAAAATTCCGCGCATACGTCAGTGATCGCGGAAAAAGAAGCCCTTACACACACTCGCACAGCCGTCAAAACCTCCTCCTCCACCCCAGCAGTAGTATAATACTCGCTCTCTCTCCGACGCACATACGGGGGAGCTTTGCCAGAGAGCGAGTATCGATTCAATGTCAGCGACCGACCTCTCGCGGCGTCACTCAGTCTGCTCGCGCCAGCCCCTTTGCCGCCGCCCACGCAGCGCGCATGCTTTACTTCTTCATCCGAGTCGCCTCAGACGCTGCTGCT
>JAPYZB010003110.1:0-10821 GCA_030522745.1 Eupelmus kiefferi | reverse complement strand
ATAAGCGAGCAGCAGAGGCTGAGAGGCAGCAGGTCACGCAATTATAGACGCGGCCCTGCAGCAGCAGCGGGCAGCCTGCACACGCCGCGCGCGCGGCCAGCTATATATATGTATACCCACACGCATATATAGTTATATACACACATCGAATTATCCAGTAGCTCCCAGTTGTGGTCCCAGTTGCAGTGTTTGCGCGCTGAGAGAGCGGACGAGCGAAAGGGAGGCGCAGGAAGGGCAACTGGCATTCAGCTGGGATTAACTACTGGCTGGGAAGTGTCTGACAGCTAGGGTATATAGTGGCAGGCGCTGCCGTAAGTTCATCCGTCGCAACTCTCGCAAGTCGCGCGCGCACTGCAGCTCTGCAGCTGAGCACTCTGCAGGTGCGCGTCTGTAAATAAAGCGAGCTGCCTGCAGAGATCGGCCAACGAAGATGCTCCAGCTCTTTCACAGAAAGTGCGGCGAGCGCGTCAGCCTCGGCAATAACCAGTGCACGGCTGTGAGAAACGTCTCCGAGTATAACTTCGGCCTGGTCTTCTCGGCCGAGCCGCTCCGAGACGATGAGGTCTTTCAGGTCCGCATCGACAAGAAGGTGAGCCACATACTTTTCTCACTAGCTTAAATTTATCTTCTTTTTATCATTCTATTCTCTCCCATTTTCACTCTCTCTTTTTTCATCTTACGCTGCTTCTTTAAGGAACAACACTTCCTTTTAAGCTTTTTTATTTGTTTATCGTGTTGATTCTTCTTGAGCATCGTTTTACAAGAGGACAACATTTGTATTTGTTAATTAATTGAATTATTATATTGGTTAAACAAAATCTTTTAACTCTTTAAATTTATATTCTTGTAATGATAATAGCAGAGATTGTCACTGCTAATTTCAAAGAATAAACATGATTAATTCAAATTTACATCTTTGACATTATATTAATATTATTTTTTCAGATGATGATATGGAGTGGCAGTATAGAAATTGGAGTAACAGCTTGTGATCCAGAAAACACCAATTTACCAGCATCAGCTACTAGTTTACGACATGGATCTTGGATAATGACTGGCTCCAGTATTGTTCATGACGGAGAACCTATTTTAGAATTATACGGAACAGACTTGAGCACACTAGATGAAGGAAATACTCTTGGAGTATGCCGCACATCAAAAGTAAAAAATTTTACTTTCAATGCACATTTGATTACTATTTTAATTATTTTATTTTATTCAATCTTACTTAAAACTTCTAAATTCTTTGTACAATATCATTATAATTTATTAATATTACATAAATTGTAAGACTGCATTATAAATTAATTAAATTATTTTAGGGAGAACTTGTTTTTTATGTCAATGGCTCACCTCAAGGAATAGCAGCTACAAATATACCACCTCGTGTTTACGCTGTAATTAATATGTATGGAAATTGCATTCAAGTATCAACAGTGCAACCTACTAGTGGGCCAACTTTAAACTGTGGTAATGGAGATACAATATCTCATCAAATCGAAATTAACAATGATTATACAATGGATGAGGCCTCAAGTTCTTCAACCACAAATTTGGTAGCCAATTTAAATGTTAATCACAACATTTTACCAAAAAATCCAAGTCTGGCAGCAATAAGAGAAGATAGACTAAGGTTTCATGAAAGGGTAGGATCACTTGTGAAACTGTCAAATAATGCTCGCACAGCAGAAAGAAGAAGGCCTCTAGATGAATTTAATAACGGTGTAGTAATGACTCATAGGCCTCTGAGGGATAACGAGTTATTTGAAGTAAATCAATTTATTTATTTACCTTTATAAGTTATAAAATTACCTTTTATTTTCATGTTCTGTAAATTAGTAATTTGAAGACTATTAAAATTTCATACTTTTTATAGATTCGAATAGACAGACTAGTTGACAAATGGTCTGGTAGTATAGAAGTAGGTGTAACTACACACAGTCCAACAGCTCTAGAATTTCCAGCAACAATGACGAATATGCGCTCTGGCACTACTATGATGTCTGGTTGTGGTATTTTAACTAATGGCAAAGGCACTCAACGCGAATATGGCGAATTTAATTTAGACGAACTTCGAGTAAGTTAATGTTATTTTACGTCATTTTACCTACAACTCTGAATTGTACTCTATATTTTATATCCATCTTGATAAAGAAAAAAAATTATGTTTATAATTAATAGCTATTATCTAATCGTTGACATTTATATTATTTTTACTTGACCTCAAGACCTTAATACAAAAATAATTTATCGGTCTTAATAAATAAATATAATTTCATTAGTTATTTTAATCAAATTATGCCTTTCAAATGCAATGGTTAAGAAAATGTTTTTAAATTTATCTTATTCAATATATTATTATAATAATTTCAGGAAGGCGACAGGGTAGGCATGATGAGGAAAAGCAACGGCAATCTTCACTACTTTATAAACGGCCTCGATCAAGGTATTGCTGCCAAAGTTCCTAATGCTATCTGGGGCGTCATAGATTTATACGGAATGACGGTTAAAGTTACAATAGTGGATCGTGATGAAAGAGAAGAGCAAAATCTGGTTACTAGGAGAAATACGTTACAATTACAGGGTATTAACGGTTGGTATTACTTCTTTCTACTACTTAACTAACAAAATAAAAATTAATACTACTCTTAAGTCTTAATTTATAATTAATAAAAGACTATATAATATTTTGATTTTCATTGAAACTGCTTATTACAGAGGTTGGCGAAACAGAAGAGCCTTTAGACAGATTAATGTTCCATCCATGTTGTGGCACACGAGCAGATGTAATTAACAATGGGCGGACAGCACATAGGCCAAAGTAATGTCGATACCTTGTTTTATTTACATTTGTATGAAAATAGTTAAGATGTAACGATAAAAATTTGATTTACATTTCCAGCGCTATAGATGACTTTAATAACGGAGTTGTCCTAACGTCCAGACCTTTGAGACCAAATGAGTTATTTGAAGTAAGATTAGACAAAATAGTTACAAAGTGGGCAGGATCGATTGAAATTGGAGTGACCACTCATTCTCCAACAGAACTAGAGTTTCCTTTCACAATGACAAACGTCAGGTGAGCAATATCTTTAATATATATATCCAACTTAATTTTAGTTTTTCTAATTTCTCAAAACAATATACTTCTGTAGATCTGGTACATGGATGATGACTGGTAATGGTGTAATGCACAACGGCACGACGATGATTGATCAATATGGACAAAATTTAGATAGACTTCAAGTGGGTGATAGGGTAGGCGTAATGCGTAAGGACAATTCGACACTACACTTTTACGTCAACGGCTCCGATCAGGGCGCGGCAGCCAGTGGCGTACCCGAACGCATTTACGGTGTAATTGATCTATATGGTCAGGCTGCCCAAGCGACAATTGTTGACAATTCAGATTTCTGTAGTCCGACCACGATCAACTCTAGTATCAGCAATACTACTTTGTATTGGTGCGTTTTTTACATTTAGTTTAGTGACTTTAAAATACATCATAAAAATAACTTATTTTATTTTTTAGCGATTTGCGCTTCCATCACGTACATGGCAAAAACGCCCGTATCACCAATAATGGGCTCACGGCTTCGAGGCCACGAGCCCTTGGCGAGTTTAATGATGCGATTGTTGTAGCTAATCGTGCACTACGCGATGGAGAAATGTTTGAAGTCTCCATTGATAAGATGGTGGACCGATGGTCTGGTGCAATTGAGGCAGGCGTTACTGCTATAAGGTATGAAAAGTTTAATATCAAGTATGAAGATATTTTAAAATATTTCTTTGATCTATTAAAAAATTAAAAACTAATAATTTTATTAAGTTGAAATTATATAATTAATTCAATTAAACAATAAAATGTCATTCTGTTTTGTATCAATAATTGTATTTGATCAATAAACTCGTAAAAATAAAGAAAATAGCCAATTCATAGAATGGTTTTAATGAGCTAGAATTGTGAATTTTTATACAACATGACAGTCTAATTTTACGTGATTATACAACTTCTAAGATATACGTATATAGTCTCCCGTTATTTAATATTGAAATCAAGCCAAAAATGAATATATATATATAATTGCTTCAATAATATATATAAATTTAATGAGTACGAAAAAATTAGTTTAATATTATAAAATAAAATATATATAAAATACTACGGAATTAAATTTCACTTAAAAAATTAAAAATATATATTTGTTTTACAGGCCCGATGAACTCGAATTCCCATCTACAATGACGGACATTGATCATGACACTTGGATGTTATCGGGCGCGACAGTTATGCGCGATGGAGTAGCGTTGAGGAATAATTACTCTTGCGACCTAGATAAATTAGCTGAGTGCAATCGCATTGGCATGATGAGGTGTTCCGATGGAAGTCTTCATTATTATTTAGACGGTGTAGATCAGGGAGTGGCTTGCACTGGTTTACCGGCCCATGTCTATCCTGTTATCGACCTCTATGGGCAGTGTGCACAGGTCAGTTTTCATTTTTCAGTTTCTCAAATATTAACAAACATCATTTTATTGTTTTTTATTTAACTGTAGGTGACGATAGTCATACCAGAGCGCAGGGATATAACTCTGCAGCAATATCTGCCATCAGAGAACAGCACTACCAGTCAACAACCGACATCGGTCGTTCAGCCGCTCATTCAAACCGAGATCACACACAAGTTCCATGAGTCAGTCGGTCTGAACATTCAGCTGGACACGGGACGAACTGTTGCCACACGCTGCCGGGAGTATAGCAACGCGGTGCTATTGAGCGATACCGCTCTAGAAAACAATGAGTTGTTCGAGATTTCTATACAAGAAGTGGCAAAGGAGTGGAGTGGTTCGCTTAGGATAGGTTTGATTAGCAACGAGAGCGGCAGTTGGCTAACTTCGGTAAATCTCGTGCAAAGCATGACGTCTATACCAGTCGATGCCTGGTACCTTACAGGTAAGTTCGTTTGTTTTTAATTTTATTCACTTAGAGACAAAAATTTTTAGTTTTTTTTTTTTTTACTTAAACCTAAGGTAACCAAGTGCGACACAAAGGCCAATGTCTCTGCTTGAATTACTGTCCAAGTCTGGACTGGCTAAGAGTGGGTGATAAGATCGGCCTTAAGCGTACTAATGAGGGTAATCTTAAATTTTACGTGAATCGCGAGGACATGGGTGTTGCTGCTTCCAATGTTCCCGAAATGTGTTATGCTGTTATTGAATTATTTGGCAGTACTGTAGCGGTTTGCATCACAAGCACGAAGCAACAAAATTCCGCAATATCGCCGAACGCAAGCCTTAGGTTGCAGGATTCACTCGAATTATTACTGGATCCTATGCCTCCTGGTGTTAGAAAGTACGACAATTTTATTCTTTTAAATGCTAATTATTTATTGTTACTTTTTTATAAAAAATTATATTTAAAACTATTTTGTTTTAGTGATGTTGGTATGGAAAGCTCAATCGACACCTGTGGAGAGGGAAAATTGTTAAACGAAATAGTGACAACACCAACTCAGTTGACGGTAGCCTCAATTGGGGAAACAGATTGGTCCTACGAATTCCATGAAAATCACGGTAGAAACGTTCAATTAGAGAAAAAGACTGTTGCTAAAAGAGTAGCAAGCTATAATCAGGGTATTGACTTTACAATGTTACCTATCTTTTAAATTTTAGATTAAAAAACTGTATATTTATAAATGTACGTAATTTCAGGTGTGGTAATGTCCAGTAAGCCTTTAATAAAAAATAAGATGTTCCAAGTTAGAGTCGACAAGATCAATGAGCGATGGGTATCGGGAATGCTTTGTGGCGTCACTTGCGTTTCACCGGAAAAAGTATCATTTCCGATTACAGCTCTTGGACTAAAGAAACATTCCTGGATCATTTGCGGCGATTGGATATCGCACAATGGAACGAAGGTGCGTTCTTCCTACGGTGCGAATTTGGAAACTTTGCGCGTTGGTTCGACTGTAGGCCTTATGCTCGACGAAGACTCGCGACTACATCTCTACATTGATGGTTTAGATCAGGGCGTCGCTGCCTCTGATCTACCTTCCTACGTATACGCGGTTATTGATTTGTATGGACAATGCGAACAAGTCTCAATAACTGGTCCATCCCCCGATGCTTTGAATCTGCAAACAGCGATGAATGACAACGAGCTGCTTAGCAATGATACGAACAATGCTACCGCTTCCGCTTTGGAGAGGCTGTCAATTGAGACGGAAGACGTTGAGAACTCGAGGGAAAAAGCCGATTTGGAGTGTCACGAAAAAGAGAGCGGCGCTGCGATGTTGGTAGACGAAATACCAGATGGTCCAACGAGAAGAGATGTGCAGGAAGAGGGAGACGTTATCAGCGGTGGAGCTGAAGTAGAAGAGGACAGTACAGTAACATCTGCCGCGAGAAATAATGATGTTATTAGGAGAAATTCACACCCTAGTAATAGAGGTAAGCTTTTAATGAATAAGTGCACGTAATCATTAAATATGAAATTCGTAAAAAATTTTAATATTTTATCATTTTTCAATAGACGTGAAACAAGCGGCTACGTCAACGACGATGTCTAGCAGTTTACAGTCTAACACAATTTGTTCGGATCTAGTATCGACCTCAGAAATCACCAATACTAACATTCCTGACAACAATGCCTTTGCTGACAAAGAGGCGCTGATTCCGTCGCCCCAGCAAGAGAACAACGTATCATCCGTGGAGGATAATTGTGAAGCCAGCAGCTCTGTTTCTGTCATCGACAACAACGAATCGTGTACAAACGTCGAAATTAACAATGCGACCAATATTAATATAAAAAATGGCTCGGTCATTAACACCACAAATATGACAAATTTGAATTCAGCCATCAACGCGAGCAATGCAAATAATGCAATCAATGAGAGTATTGCATCGAATAGCTCACAAAATAACAATGCGAGTATGACATCTTCGACTACGAATATCCGTACCTGGCACTCAAATCACTGTGTTTCGAGCGCACCTCAAGATCTCGTATTGAATCTACATAGACATTCACTGGTACGCATGAAATCTACACGTAGCAACAAAGATTTACATTTCTGTAAAATGAATAGTTTTAAATAGATATTATTTTTATTATATTTTACAGCAAGGCTTCCAGGTATCTAATAATTGCTTTCCTAACAATATGTTGAGTGCTGCCCAGACCATATCAACTCACGCCTCGATGCCGTCCACACCGCTCGCCGGTAATAACCTCATCACTCCGCCTTCTAAAAAGTGCGAGTACTTGAAGGCTTGTGTGCGCCTTAAAAAGTCTCTGGTTTTACCCGATGAGTTTTTCTCGCTCGACGAGGTACTCTGTTACTGTAATTCGTGCTTTAAGGCGGATAGCGATTCAGTAATCTGTAAGAAAGGTGAGCCGCTAGCCGAGTTCGCCCTACCTGTTGGTTGGGTCAGGTTCCCACTTAAGCACAGTATTAATGCCAATCAGATTCCTCAGAGCACTACGGACAAATGGCATGTGGCTTTCTATGGAACGAGAATTGATACTGTCAGGTAGTTAGGAGTAATAAAATATTTTATTTAATTTTCAGCAGGGTTGTAATGAAGTTACATTTATTTAAGCATTCTCAATGACATACAAAAAAGATTGATTAATGGTTCTTATTTCATAGGTGGATTCTTGATAGAGGAGAATTATTAACAAAGGAACAATTAGACATGGACTTATTAACAACTGGTACCAATAGTGAAGATCAAAACCCACAAGTAGTCTTTTCGCCAAATATTAAATTTGCAAGTTCCGAGGAATTCACGAAGCAATACTCGTTCGTTTTAAATTACTATTTATGATTCTAACATTTGATAGTAAATAAAAAAAAATTTAATTAATATTAAAATGTTCTTTAGGTACATCGACACTCAATTAAACAAGAAAGTTAACGTATCGACAGCCTTCCAACTTCTTGTGAGGCCCGGTTCGTATACAACTTCCAGTAAGAAGGATGAACTGGACTCGCAACTGGAATATACTGAATGGGCCACCAAAGAAACTGGAGCTACAGCAATTATAGCTCTGCTGATTCATCTTGATGGATTTTAAATAAAATGAAATTTGGCGCTTTGAATAGTCCACGCAATCGTAGAGAAAAGTTCGCGCATGTAGTGCAACGTAGTCATCACAACTATATATTTTTTTTTAAATTACATGCGAGTAAGAAACCCGTAAGCTTTATGCGCCAAAAAAGTTTCTTTTATAGTTTTAATGATGAAAACATGTACTTTATTTTACCAATTAAGATTGTTTATAAGTATCAATGAAAGTGATTTAAAAAAGAATATTTCTTATTGAGTTTAGAGTTTTAATTGCATTCTGTTTGTGTAAAATTAAAAATATTTACAAGCAAACGTAGATTGTAAGTATTTTTTAATTTTGCACAAAGTACTTAAACGAATCGCTTAAAACTTCAAAACCGATAAGTACTAAGAATTACTGCGTACCTACTAAGTCATTCGAATTTATTTAGTTTAATTTTTTAGTTTAAATTTAAATTTACCAGTATTGCGTCTATAAATATATATTAAAAATATACACGTTTTCTGTGATACACCGTAAAAGCACTTGATGAAAGGTGCATCGTATAATGTGCAATTTACAAAATGACGCGATTATTTAATTTTATTATATTTATATATTTAATTTACATTACAACGTAAATACTATAAATATAAAGAGAGAGAAAGAAAGAAAGAGAAAGAATGTGTGAAAGATAGATAGAGAGAGACCGACAGACAGATAAAATAAATGATTTCAATTGATAGTTCATAAATTATAAGCAAAATATTGACTGTTTAAAACCTTTGGAGCTTGTTTGAAAGAGAGATTCATCTTTCAAGAGATTTAAAAATGTACTACACATAATTGGATGAGTTAAATATTTCTCTTATTATTTTTCCAAAGAGAAATGTTTTTCTTACATCAGTGGTTATTGGTAAGGAAAAAGGAGTGAATGAAGAAAGGAACTGATTATAATTATCTTCTTTTATATAAACATATAAAAAAAGATGAGCAGTAAGTTTAGCGATGCATAAATTTTATTGTAAATTATTGAATGAATGCGCTAACGCACATGACGATGTACGTCGCGAAAGTAGATTAATTTTTACAGAAATAAGAGGAGGCGATACTTGAAATATTTATTACTGAATTGCATTGTGAATGCAGGAATGCGCAACGCAGCAGCCGAGAAGACAAAGAAGAAACTCTATTAACATTTGTGGTCCGACATCTTATAACGGAAAATAACAATAAATGCAATATTTTGAGTTAGCAAAAAGATACATTTTTTGCTTACCTTCATTTATTAAAAACCCAATATACATATAATCTATAAGTGCCTTACCTTACTACAAATTCGTATATAAACGATGATGAGACAGTTGAAACGTAACGTAAATCTCTTAAATTTTGTTCAACTTTAAATGCATTAACAAGGGTAAATTTTCTAGGCAGACTCTATATAATTGATTAATCAACAACAATTATATAACTTTGACATTAATATAGCATCGCTGATAATAAATAATAAATAAGCTTTGCACTGTAAATATCTTCCGATTTAATTTATCTTATCCTCGTACCCGCCGAACTATTTAAACCCATACTCGTACGTTCTGGTCCCAGGAGCAGCTAGCCATCGCCATACCGTTACCAGATACACACAATGATGTTACACGATTCTCATGACCACCTAGAACACCTGAAAGAAAAAATTGTTTTTTCGTTCATTTATTTCTTCATTTTACTTGAATTATTTAAGAAGAAAAGAAGATAAAGTTACCGTTGTGTTGGCACTTGAGGGTATCCCAGATGTGAATATTGTTGTCGTCGGTACCGCAAAAGATAAATCTACCGCTAAGCGAGAGACCGCTGCACGTGAATTCTGGATTCGAGTTGGGCGGCTTGAAGGAGGCGATCTGCTGATCAGCGCGCAAATCCCAAAGGCGCGCCGTTCTGTCTGCCGATGCTGTCACGAAATGTTGGCCCGATGGATGATACTAAGAAACAACATTTCATAGGTAAAGGATATTTTTAATTTTAATAAAAGCTTTTCAATCCCTTTGACATTATAAAACTCTTAATTTATTTACGACTACTCTATACTTTTATGTTATCATAAAACCAAGATACTTTCGATACTTATTTTTAAGTCAACTTATCGATTAAAAATTTAAGTAAATATACACATAAAAAAATGTCAGCCTGCTACGAGCTATTAATCGGAAGATCGAGGTTGAAATTTTGCTGGTCGATCCCTTTAAAATATAATGACCAAAGTCAGCTATAGTAAATTTGCCGATTTAATAGATATAAGTTTTCATTTTCTGGATAAATTCAATTGACTGATTGAACAAATGACCCTTTCAACGTATCATTTAATGCTATCTTTGTTATTTCGGTATATATAGAAATGTGGTCCGCGAGCACAAATACGAGGTATAGGTAACCGATTTCTTAATATTACTGTAGTACATTTTTACTGCTAATGTAATATATCAAATAAATTCTGAATACATATAACTCACACAAACTGAATTAACGTCACCCTCGTGACCGAAGAAAGTTTGATGGGCCACTTCCTCCCTAAGATCCCAGAGTTTGCAGGTCCTATCAACCGATCCCGTAATATAGGTATTACCATCTGGTCCGAGGCTCAAGGTTGCCACATCGCCGGCATGGGCTGCAAAGTCTGTTGTCTTCTTATTCGCCTCCAAATCCCAAATGCAACTACACAAGTAAACGATAATTTCATGGTAGACTTTAACTCGCTAAATAATGTAATG
>JAPYZB010003109.1:0-10771 GCA_030522745.1 Eupelmus kiefferi | reverse complement strand
AGGATAGGTATAGAAAAAGTATAATATCAATAATATTCCATTATTTTTTTATTCTTGAAAAATTTGATATTAATTTTTCTATTGCTTTTGAAAACTGTGTTTATCAAGAAAATTTTTGAATAAAGATGCTGTTTTTAAACATCGCATTAATTGGAATTAAAATCACTAATAATACACTCATATAAAATAATATGTGAATAAATGTATTATCATAGATTAACACCTTGGTTCGCAAAGATCAAAATAAAATTTTTTTCTAACACCTTCAAAAAATCCACAACCTGCGAACAATAACTTCTTACTACATAATTCTAGTCATTCAAATTTTTTTAAGTCCTAACTAGGACTTTGTTAGGTGATAACTAGCAGTCACAATAAATAGGTAACTTGCTTAGATTCTAATTAGGACCCATTTAACATTTTTACTGGAATATTTCTGTACTTAAAAAAATAATTATTTGAAAATATGTAACTTTAGGTCAAATACATAGTACGAAAAAAAAACTAGAGTTCATTATACATCATTCGACAATTAATCTATTCCTAACGTTTTAGTAATCAATCACATAAATGAAATTCTTAATACGTGCCGAGCATGAAAAAAAGACAAATTTTTCATTGAAAGAAGCATATATCTGAGCGATAACATTGTGCACACATAGTATTTTTCCGAAGACTTGGATACGTCGTACTTCATCATCTTCAGCCGAATAAACAGAGCGTGCTATATTCATCATATACCTCAACCCCCTTCGATGAAAAACTGCCCCAGCAAAGGACGGCCGACTATAAGCCCATCATATACACGCTTGCCATTGAGGCATTTGCATCTGCGCGCGGGCGCGCCGATCCACACATAGCAGCTATAACGCGCGCTCGGGGGATGATAATTTGGCGTTATCGGCCTTAATACGGCGGCACGTATCCTGGCAAGCGACCGATATTTCAGATTGTAGCCTGAGCGCCCGGCAACCCAACACGCTGCGAAACGTTGATTGCATCTCGTAATGCAATATCTGCAGTTGCCTATCTCTGGCGCTTGCGCGCGTGTGCGTTTCGCCCTTCCTTCGAGTCTCTCTCTCTCTCCTTTCTCTCTCCCCCCTTATTCCTTCCTTTGCTGTTCGCGAGACTTATGCCTGTTGTGGGATAATTGATAAGGATCTTGCGGGGCGATATTTCAACGGCGATTTACTCCTCTTAAATATTATTAATTGTCGCGCTGAACGCGGAGCAAGACGACGACGCGTGCTTAACCAAGAGAATGAGGAAGGAGGAACGCGCACGGCATAACGATGAGTACGAAGGGGGCTTATTTAACTTTCAAATGAGAGAGTGTATTTGCTCGTAAAATTATATTTTTGAATCTTTTGTATGAGAAAGTTTTCGTTGTGCAAGCACAAGCGAACATGCAGATAATATTCTATGCAAAAAGAGAAACAAATTAAGAAATCGTTTAAAACTAACAATTTTAAATGCCCAAACTTTCATTAAAAAGAGTGCATAATTAATTGTTTTAAAAGATATTTTTAAGCAAGAATGATTGTATAGGAATAATTCGTTAGAATCAGGATTTTTTTATCAATTACGTCTTCTAATGCAATAAGGAGGTACATACTGAATTTCAGTTAAATCCTGAAAGCAGTGGGAGCAGAGAAATACAGCAGACCAACTGAAAATCGATAATACCTCATTACTGTCAGGAGACTCAATTTGGAATTTGTGCTCTGATTGATAATGTTAACAATGGGATTAAATGACTTTTCTAACGCTCATAAGCAAATTATACTTTACTTTCAAATCAATTGTTTACTGGCAAACAGTTGAATGTATTTGCTTTCTCATATAAACCTTTTTATTGGTGAAAATTAGTTTTATGTTTTTTTTGTGTTTCTATCATAAATTAATACTTTAGGACTCAAGTAATTTAAATCCACGAATTATAAAAAATTCTATAGATGTATTTAAAGACACTTATGTACATTCGTTTATTTAATTTTATATATAAATTGTTATTTTATAGTAATTTTTAAAAGTTTTTAATTTAAAATATTTTTTGATAATAGATTATAAATTGTTATACATTTTTCACCGAAAAGTTGGTATTGCCATTTAAAATGCATATTTCCCTATGTAAAAGTATAATAATAATAATAAGAAATATAAGCTCTTCCTTACTCAAAAAGTATGTGTATAGCTATATCCGCGTATGTGCTCCTAATTCGGAAATAGCTAAACAGTTAAATGAAATTTGCACGATGGGCCAAGTTTAGGAAGTAACCTCGTTTCACGAATAACCTTTTTTAAGGCTTCTTTGTTTTTTATGTAGTCTGCAAACTGCTTCGAAGATAGTATATAAGAAACAACTATGAGGTCGGTTCGTTATGAAAATTGTACGTATTTGGGTAATCATTAAGTAATTTTGTTCTTTCTATGAATAGTGTTCATCGTTTGCGGTACAATAAAAATTGATTCTTCCTTTTCAATTATTAGCTTGCCTTACCATTGACTTGTGCATATTTTCTAATACTTTCTACTTTACATAAATACGATAATTAGTTAAATTGTAATTTCATTTCCTTAACATTTTTTAGTATTTAGTTTATAATGTGAACGAAGTTGTATAATATAACAAAACTAAAAACTCTATGAGCTACTTTTCAAAATCAAGATGTTACCAGTAATTGCCATCATATTTTAGAAATAAAAAGTAAAAAACAATAAAATTTGAATAGAAATGTTTGTTATCATATTTTAAATTTAATAATAATTGTAATTAGTAACATTATTTTTAAAGTGAATCTTTTACTATATATGTTCTCTTTTTGTGGTATGTTCACAACATGCCTCATTAGCATAACATTCAATATCTTCAGAAACCTTAAAGTAATATAAATATAGTTAAAAAAGCTTCTAATAAAATATACAATTTTTAAATAATTTAATTTAATAAAGTGTTAACTCCTAACACATTAACAGATTTATGTTGTTATGATCTATTGTAAGCGTTAATTCAGAAATTAAACTAATATTGCTAGTGGAAGCTTAATTTGTGATTTCATGTACTACAGTATGAGCGTGAAGTCTTTGTCTGAAGTTTAGAAAAGAAGTGAGAAAAAAAATTTTAGTAATAGCTTCGTATATCTTCTATTACTTCTAGATTTATTACTGTCGGTTTGAAATATTTTTTATCACAGTGATGGAAAAAGCGATTTTTCAGCTCAATTGTTATGCGATCATCCGAGACTAGAAATCGTTCCGATCGTATGATAAACATTATTTTTCAGCATTGAGGTTGAAAAATTCATTTTTTAGAACTCATATTAGGCTGAAGAATGCGATTTTCCGAACAAGACGGAAATGTTCGGGCCTGTAGGCAAAAAAACAATGAGATTTAAATAAAAAGAATAATTTTTCGTTTGTTAAGGAAAAATAAAAATTTTTTATTTTTACGAAAGACTTACTTTTATTTGCTTATGTGTAAAATGTAGGAAGTCTTTTTTAGTGGATTTTAATAATTGATACGATTTGTAAGGCTTTCCCGGCGGAACGTGTTAATGAAAAGGGACGGAAATTGCAAATTATATGTGCTTGTGCACAAATCGATTATAGCTGATATTTCGTTGCCCGTCCGGCACTAATTAAAACCTTGAATAATTGATCCTTAGCCACTTTCCAATAATTAATTCCATTACCACTCTCGGAAACGTCGTGATTTATTTTGGACTGATTTATCAATGATTATTTACCGGTTTGAAAGGTAATTTGATGTTACGCTTTACATTTTGAAATATAACAATGGTACCGGTAAGATAGTTGATATCATATCATTATTTATTAAACTAAAATTTTTAAAACTAGTTCTATCTTTAAAAAACCATATGATTATAAATTGATGACTTTTATTCTTGATAAAGTAAATTAAAATAGAATCAGAAAAAATAAAATTTTTAGAATATTTTTTTAACGTATTAAAAGAAGATAATTGGTTTTGAGTAAAAAATGTTTGGTTTAAATTATTTAAAAATAAATAAAATTTTAGAAAGTAATTAAAACTTGTAGTCGATTTATTTCATTTTCAGTATGAATAGCCCCCATATACGATAGTGCAAGTGTGAATTTATCGAGAACATATATACATTTACGTGCTCATACGCAAGAGAGGCACGTCACACGATTTCAAGCGGGCATTGCAAGGTATTTCAAAGCTTGCAGTCTGTAGGAAACCAGAATTACAGACTGTCGATAGAGTGTATAAACGAAGTCCGGTATTTCACCAAATTTCTAAGTAGTAAGGTAGAATTCGAAAAATAGCATTACTAGTATGAAATGCATTAACAATAATATATTAATTATTATACAATAATTAATTAACTAATTAATTAGTTTTAATTTACAATTTTAAGTTTGAGAATAAAATTAACTGATTTAGATCATGTCAAAAAGTAAACCCTTGTATCTAAAAAATTATTTCTTTAATTTCTTTAATCTCACAATATAATAATAATTTTAAAGAAATTATTTAAAGATGTTGCATAATACAGCTTTATTACATCTGTTGTCTCAACTTTTCGGGGGATTTTTGACCTCAAAATTATTTTTTAACTGATGATGCTCAAATTTTTTAGATAATAATATGTCACCTAATGCCAGATTCTCTGGATGATAAACTGGCCATTATTAAAGTGGGAATAAAAAACACATTTTAATTGAGAAAAAGTTAAAAACTAGAGAATTAGTAAATAGAGTTGTGTCAGTAAAAAAAAAGTGTATTTACAGAAAATAAACGAGAGATGTAGAGTAAATTGACCAGTTTGTATAAGAGTCAGTGAATTGCTGAACAACTAGTAGGTCGTTGCATGTCACACGTTATTCCGTACGTTGTTTGGTGATTTTCATTAATGCTACATACAGCATCGTGTCAGCGTCAAACCTCTGCATTTTTCGTATTCCTCCTTTTACTTGTTCACAGATTTGTTGTAACGAAAATTTATATTCTTTGTCCAATAAAGCTTTAGAGAGGAAGAGAGAGAGAGAGAGAGAGAGAGAAACAAAGAGAGAATCCAAAATAGAAAAAAGAAGGAGGGGAAAGTCGGCTCTAACGATACTTTTACGTGCAACACGTACCCAGTTGTCTCGCAGCTCATGGCGTGGGAGGTTAACAAGTTGCCTAATAGACGCTTAAAGCTCGCTTGTCTTCCTCACTCGAAGATATCGATTATTTTTTTTCTTTTCTTTTACAATCACTGCATTGCAAGATATAATTATCCTTATTTTTAGTCCTTTTTTTCTTGGCAAGTAGTCTAATGACTTGAGAAGTAGCTAATGCTAATTTGTGCAGGTTTATCTCTTTTTAGCTATTATTTAATAAAAAATAATGCTGATAACCATGGTGTATGATAGTAATTTTGGTCATATTTTTAATTATTATTTACTTTTAATTACTTTTACTATATTATTGTTCAAATTGTAAAATATTTATAATAATTGTAACAAAAAACGCTTGATAGTAGTTCTTTAAAATTCTATTAAATAAAAAAAAATTATTTTGTAGTAGAGGATTGATTTTGTTTAAGAACCTCCGTTTAAATAATATTCCTTTTCTTCTAAATTGTATCGATAAATTTTCATCAAATGAATGACTCTCGTCTAAGCTGAAGATTGCTTTGTAAGAGAGAAACCTTGGATAAGTTTTGCCCTGACATCGAAAACGTCTAATTGCCGAAGAGGAAACTCGATTCGCGAGTTCACGACGATTGCCCTTTATTTGACGGTGAGCTACGCCTCGCACTCCTTTCTCCAGCGCTCACGGTGACTGGAGTGCATCATGAATTTGCTTTTCTTCCCTGAATTACTTAAGATGGAGTTTACAAACGTTATTTAAAGTTTATATAGAACGAGAGAGGCTCGATCTCTCCCTTCCCGCTCTGTTCTATTTCTCGCGCCTTGTATACCAATAGCTTGTTCCTAGCATAGCCTCCCAGGACAAAGTTCTTCTGTCCCTTTAATTCGCGATTAATTCAATTTCACGCTGTCACCCGACATACCCCCTTGCCCAGCATTTATTTCCGTGGCACGGATACGGCTGCGGCCCTGAAAAATGCATTAAACCCTCTCTTCCCTCTGTTGAACAGGGGAGTTTCCTTAAAATTTTGATGCGGATCTTTTGTTCTCTCAATCCCTTTTTGTTGGCGAAAAAGCGATAATTTATATAGATGGTATAATTCGTATAGTTTGCGCAGCAAAGTGAAGAAAGAGAAGTTTTAAAGGGCTTCGGACAGCAGGTCAGAATTCGGGATAATATAAACAGCCAATTGAAAATTTGAAAAACATTGATGTTTTGTAGCAATGTTTGTTTGTAATGCTTGAATGCATTGGTAGGAAAAGCTTTGTTTACTTGTAAAACAGCTTACAGTGATTGCTGAGCTGCCTATAATTTTAACTCGATACGCGCTTTTTCAGAATCATAAGGCGAAAAATCTTTATGCTATCTAAACAACATGAATGGAGTCAGAGATTCGTATAACATCGAATTGCTGTTTTGAGAAAACTGTTCTATTTAAACAAAAAGGAATTCAATAGTCTTTATGTATTTATACTCTCTGACTAGCATTGATTGAATAAAATTTAATCAAATCTGTTATAGAAAATAAAATCAAAAGTCTGTTTTGTAAACATAAAATTTCATTCATCAGCTTCTTTACATGTAAAATAATAAAGTTTTTCGTGATAGAAAAATAACTTTAGAATTTACTATACGTGTAACTCTAAAAAGTAAAATAAACATTTCGAATAGAATTCGCAGTTATTGGAATTTTTTAAAATGTTGTTTTCGTAAAACAATCAAAATATAAAAGAACAATGATTACAATTATCTATGTGTTTTCATTGCATTTTTTTCGATTAAAATGGAAATTAAAAATAAAAAACATCGTAAGTAGATACATCCCAAGTTGTGCAAGACGAATGTTTATTTCCCTTTCAATTTAATGAGATATATCTCAATTATTGTTCGGAAAGTAAATTTTATCGTAATTCTATAAGCAAAGTAGTAAAAAGAGGTGGGCTGCAATGAAACCGAAGATAAAGGGTAAAAGAAAAAGTTGTAGTCAAATCAATCGTGTGCTCACTCGACCGAAGCGTGCTCCATTCATACAAATTAACAAGGATGACTCCGCATAAATCTGTTAATTGGCCCGAAAAAGCAATTGCAAAAGCCGAACACAGTCACTGCCTCGCTCTCTATAATCCAGGCGAATTAACGCGCAATTCAATAAAGCCATCCTGGCGCGTTGCGTCGCGGAAACGGCGCAGCCTCTCTCCCTCTCTCGTGCAGTGCGCGCACACGCGACCTCATTCGTCATGTGTGCGTTGGCTAGAGGCCTCGCGCGCGCGACGAGAGCCCCTTGCAGCGACCGTTTAGACGGGCATTTTGATCCTCCGAAGCCCGGCAGCGTCTCACGCGGAGCTTCAGTCCTCTAGCAGCCATTGTGCCGACATTGTGCGCAAACTATATTACAACCGGAAGTGGCCGCTGCCTCCCTTCCGCAGACCGTAATTCAGTGTCGCACGACCCACGGCACAATGCCGCGATACCCCCTCCACCCCCCACCCTCTCTCTGTAGCCTCTTTTTCCCCCCGCCTATATAGATGCTGCAAGACACAACAAGCGTGTACTATGCTATACCAAGCGTTATGTGCGTAACCTTAAATTACAAGCTTGAGCACAACTCGCTTCCAGAGGATGAGAACCAACGTCCTCCTCTTTTCTTAACTCTTCTTTCTTACCCCTAGACTAGATTTCCGAAAGAACGCCAACTTAATCACTAGTTTTATTCAATAGAAGATTATTTTATTAACAAAACATATTTTTAGCACAATGTGAATTGAGTTGAAAATTCATTGAAGACTCCGCATTGGAAATGTATTTATTGTACTTGTTATATATACACATGTCTACGTAAATTCTATCTTTGTTTCGTCATATTGAATTCTCCAAAATCAACCGTTTCTTGGATGACGTGTATTCGATTGAATATACACGTACAAAAAATAAACAAAAAAGTTGATTCCGTAGATTGACAAAGGTTATATAAATAATGAGATACAAATAACGTTATTTCATTGCAGAAAATCTCAAAAGATGTTTCCGGTTTATTTTTAAAAAAACTTTTTGTATATATAGTATTGTATACCGTCATAAAGTTCTCTGAGTGAGGAAATAAAAATAGATTTAGTAATAAAAATTGTAAGAAAAAATTGGTGAAAATAACGAAACAAGTGCGTGCAGGTGAATGAGCGTTCAAGAGGATATTACACGCTTCTTAAAGCTAAACAAGCCTTAGAGATATAGATTTTTCTTAAGCGTGTACTTTTTTCTTTCTAATAGTTAAGCCGCACACACACGCCGGCTCTGAGATTGAAATACAAATTTACGATAATGCTCAGACTTTATTGCCAATATTAACTTTCATCGCACGCAGCCGCACCTGAGTGGCGCCCAGGTATAAAGCTCGGCTCGTACACTCCAACGGCATCGTAAAACGTCTAATTACTTGCCCTATCTGAGCTCGAGCTTGCGACGGCTTTAAGATTTTTCATGCTAATGCCCATCTCCCTGGCCAATCTGCATAATATTAAGTAGCCCCCGAGTCTTTTGCAAAATCCTCGCCGTGATCACCTTACCGAACAGCCGCTCGGGCCCCCCCTTAATACTTTCTTTGCGCACTAATGATCACAAAAGCATTGAGCAAAAGCCGAGCACGTGTCAAAATCTGTGAGTAGCCTGAACTTCTTATCGGAGATAGGAAAGGGGGAGCTGAGAGAAAGCGAAGCATCCTACAAGCAAGCGCCCTTTATCTGACTTTGAAGCTATGGTCCTCTCAAGCTCTCAATTAAAGAGTACCGTCATGTAAGATGGCCCTGCACAGTTAAGAGAGTTGGCTAACAAGAAGCAAAGCTGGTCTCGAGCGGAGACTTGCTAGGTTGACGACCTCCTCTCGCGCGCCTTCTAATCCTTTATTAGATCAGAGCCGAAGCGCGAGAGAGGGGGGGGGGGCTCAAATAGCAATTCGTTCTGTTATTGGAAGGTGGCGACCAAGAACTCGAGAATCGAGTTCTTCGTGAAACTCAATTTTTGGGTGATTCTCGGCTCTCGGCAATTTGTGCAGACTACTAGATGGCAAATGGAAGTTGAACCAAGAAAGTCGAGGTGCGCGCAAGAGTGATCGAATCATTTTTGTCATTTTCCTGTTGTTGACAAGGGAAAATTCCTTTTCCTGGAAAATGAACTAGCGATTTCGGACTCAAATAAGTAAAAATAAACTTTTTCCCATTGGCCCTCTGTTTTATTGTATTCATTTTTATATTATTATAGTATCATTTGGGTAAATATATACTTTTATTGGTTGGAAAAACCAGAATCCTCTACTTGCAAGGTCAAAAATTTTATCCAAGTCAATAAACGTATTAAAACGTAAATAGAAAGAGTGCCCTTGGCCTGCTTATTACAGTGTTTTGTCAGTAACTAATATAAATATAATATGAGCGATTGATTATAGTAATCGTCCTAGAGAAAAAATTATTATAAAATTAACGCGATTTGTTAAAAATGATTTATGGTAGAAATCAATGTACTTTCGTAAGATAAGAATTTTGATAATGCTTTTTTTCTGCCTAAGTTAGACTTGGTACTTGTATATAGCTCGCGGTTCCTACGTTAAATAATAATTTAATGCAACAGAGCAAAAGGTAAATAAAGTAGCGTTCAAATATGTATATATAATATAGAGGATTACGATAGAAAATCGAATGAATCAATGCGAAGGCGAGCGGGGGGCGGTGAGGCACAAACAATCGCGTGTTTAATCAGCCAATCCGTCACGTCATATTTCGCCTAATGACGTGGAATAATGAAGACGAGGCAATCGGGGTCGCTGATAGAGAGGGCCGTAACCGAGCAAACAGTTCAGCAGGCCGAAGAGCCGCTCTCTTGCCCTCGCCGCCGCTACAACACCCCCCTCGTGCCCCTACTAGTCTATATATCTATACACGCTGACCGACGCTTGCCTGACTGCTCGGTTAACGATGGAAGGGGCACGCCTGTCCACTTAACTATATCCCCCAAACAAGCGACACTGACCCCGCGACATTCATCCCTCTCTCTCTCTCCCTCATCTCTTTTTCCTATACCGATTATTTTTCCTTGCTGCATTCTCCGACGATTTTCGCTAAGCGCCAACCTTAAATTCTATAGGCTTCTATTAGCGACTGAACGATGGCAGCCAATATGAGTGTATACGTGATAGTACGTATGAAATTCTTTTTAAATCATGCAATACATTGAGCGTTCTCATTGCGATCCATTTAATTAACTTTATAAAAGAATTTTAAATATATTCCAAAATAATCCATGTGTCATGGATGCTCGGACTTATAAATGTACAGATGAAAAATTGTGATCATTAAGTTAAAATGGTCGTAAGAGGACGTTTGAAAGATTTGTGCTTATACGAATAAATATCTAAATACGTATGTGGCGTAGTTAAGCGCGCTTTCAAGTATTCTATCCAGAGCTACTCTTCTGCATCGTTCATCTCGATCCCAGACTCGGGCTCTCACTCTCTTTTCACATATGTTCATAGTATCTAACTATACAGTGGGTAATAGCGCAGAACTGGCAGCTCCGCGCCGAGTTAATTCAGTTCGTTCGGGTACATTCGTTGCTTTAATCGCGACGCTCGAGCTTGATGAAAATTAAACTGCCCGTCGCGCG
>JAPYZB010003108.1:0-14823 GCA_030522745.1 Eupelmus kiefferi | reverse complement strand
GAGAGAGAGACGTGTCGAATTTATTGTCAACGGCGCGCACTGGGAGCGAAATGAATTATAATGAAATTCGTTAGCAGCAACCTGAAAACTTTGCACCAAGCGCACTACACACTCTATATGAACGAGCCTTTTGTGCCTGCCAAGTATTGGCTGCACTCGCGCTCTCTCAGCGCGCACCGAGCCTGACTTCTCGCCTGGGAATAGAAAAGTAATGTTCTTCATTACTCACTTTACTCACTTCTTTTGTTGTGACCCCATTATGCGCGCTGAAGATGGCGGCGGCTGTAGTAAAGAGTCGCTCCGATATTCGCGCATTTAATTTTACGTCCGATCAACTTTATTATGTAATTTGCACTTCAGATTATAAATTTTACTGTTATTGCCAAACAAAACAGATAGTTATTGAGTCCCGATGTGCTCTGCTCTGGCTTACCCTGTTTACGTTCTATTGGACTGTCTCACGTTATGGCACTCTGTATTATTGCAGCTGGCCTAGTACCTAATTGATAAGCGAGTCGCTAATGAAGCTTACAGACATGCTAATGTTGGATACGTTAGTTTTTGAACTATGCTTGTACGTTGCGTAATTTACGATGACTCATAACTTCGATATTTCGAAATAACAAAATTTATCATTTCTTGGTTATATTTTGCTTAATTTTAATATATCTCTTTCAATTGTTTTATAAGACTTATTGAAATAGTTTCATTGAATATGATTTAATATTTTGCATTCATATATAAATAATTAAACGTTAAACAAATTATTAACTAATAATTATTTTTTTTTTCAGTGCCTTTGCTAAACATTAGTGTGGTAGAAGGCCGAACCATCGAACTTCCTTGTAATATCACCGCGCCTGTGTATGATACTCTTGACATGGTCTTCTGGTTCAAGGATGGTTCGGGACCTCCACTTTATACGTAAGTAGGCTTCACAATATATGGTTTTGTTTTTAACATTCATTACAAATTTAATACAAATTAAGTTACACTTCAACACAAAAACATTATTATGTAGAAATATATAATAAGACTATATTGAGGCCAAACTTTTCAATCAGGTATAATTTAGGTATAATGCAAACACAATCGAATTTTATAGAAGAAATTATGGCGAATTTTTGACAGTAATTTATTATCCTCTTTAAACCATACCTTTAATAAAAAATAGTCATATAACATTTAATTTATAACAATAATTTATTCTATAAATATGACTTTGTTTGCATTATAACTGAATCCTTTATCTATAACACGAGTAAATATCAACTATTTATTTTAATGCAGGATTTATTTATTTGATTTTATTTCAATCTTCTTTAATATATTAGTTTTATCAGAGATGACAATTCATATAGAAATGATTCTAGTCATTAGCATTTTAGTAGCTAGTTCATTTATTAATAAAATTTCTATGAATACAAGTTGAATTAGGATAATTTAAAAAAATTTAGCAACCATTAATAATAATTTATTGATAAAATATAAACTAAAATAACTTACACTAACAATAAGTAACAACATTTAAGGACGGGAAGTGTAAAAAACTAACAAAAAAAAATTAAAAGCGAGGTGAAAGATATTTCAGTGGCACAAACCTCAAAATATAGTGTTCGGTACCGGTGTTCTGTATAATTCCTTTGACTAGGCTCTTTTTTTCGATGTATAACCTATTTTAACTAAAATATGTGTTATATTCTTAAAAAATTATATTTCTTTTAAAGCTCAGCAAAACGGTTGGGAATGAAAAACGCGATCCCTACTTTACCAACCAACCGGCATTCCTATATTTTATTAAACAATTTCAGTAACAGGCAAAATTTTTAAAAAATCCTTCTGGTATATTGTAACATATATCATAAATAATGTTCAGTTCAAGTTACTTTCCGAGATTTTGGATTTTCTGTTGTTGTTTATTTATTACCAAGAAGAAAATTATTTATGATAAGCACTAGAAAACATCAGATTGCGAATTGTTTGTAATAATCTCCGTGCTTTTAGTAGAATTATAAAAATGGCATTAAAAAAATAACAGGGATTGCGTTTATTATTTCCTACCGTTTTACTAAGTCTCGAAAATGAAATGGACATCTCTTTCTCGTTGCCATAATTACTCTAATAGGGGTTTGACGCTTTTTTATACTGCGGAAGAATTGCATAGAAAGGGTGGTTTTGCGAAAGCTCAAAAGCTTCATTGTGTTGGGAGTGGGAGACTTTGCAGGCCAACACGCACCGTTGGATATCGAGTTGAATTCGAGAAACTGAGCGGAGGGAAACTTGGCATTATTAAACTTACGACGTCAACCGCGCCCAAATCCATTGTCGTGTCCCTGTGGAATTCCCGTAGCGCGCCGCCACCCCCGTAGCGTCGACCCTTACCTTCCCCGACTACCTAAAAATTTCATCATCCACGATTTCGTAATAGCTCTGCAGTGGTTTAATACCTCTGTAGGAAGTATTAAATTCTTGCCGCCTCCTCGTCGGACGGATGAGTTTTATTTCCTGAAAATGGAAAACAGGGCCCGTGAGAAATGTTTCACGACTGCTTTTTACCTTGTTATCACTTCTTTGATGTTGCGCTGGAAATTACGCTAGAAAGTGATTTTTATTAATTATAATAATAAATATTTATTATCATGTTTTATTGGAAAAGCTTTATATTTGTGCTTGGGAAATATGCCAAAAAGAATATCAAACTTTTATTTAATTTTATTATAAGATCAATAATCCTCTTTTATAAATAATATAATTTCTATATTTGATAACGGAAATTAATAATTTAAAAGGAAATAACAGAAAACCATATACAGGTAATAAATTAATGCTTAAATTTGTCGTGTATCCGCGAACACAAAGACTTGAGGTTTTACTCCGTAAACGCGTCTCTCAGAAACTTTCGAGTTTGTGCCCCAACTTCAACTTCCGCCTTCAGAGACTTCATTTTGTTTACGAACAAACCTAAGGTAATAAATTCCCGCTGCCTATTTTATGCACGTACTTCGATAACTTTCTTTCAAAGATTAGCTATTTGAGAAATTGATTTCGAATTTTACATTCTCTTGTTACTTTAAGACATGTTGTTTTCCAAACAGTCTAAACTATAACATACATTGAAATAAAGTATTATTACAAATTCAATTAATCAGTCTATTCAAACTTTTTTGATATGCCTATAATTTTTTTATTTATACTTTTTATTTACTGTTGTAAGAGATCTAGACAGAGAACTTTTTGAAAGGTCAGGTAAATTATTCGGACAAAAGCTTTTGATGATCTTTGAGCAGACGAGAAGAAAAAGAAAAGCCTCTTTCTCTGCCGAGTGCTATGGTAAAGGCACCTTGTATCAATGAAGATCGTCTGTAGTTTGATTTTTTTTTGTATTAAGACAGCTCGATGAACAATGAAATGATAAGCGGAAGAGAAGCGCAATTTTTCGCTGGTTTAAATTGTGATTCGTAATAAATAATTTTTCTTTGTATCTCAGCCACATAATACATTGATTCTCGTTTGAGGGCGAGGGGTAGTAATCGCCTGAGATGATCTGCTAGATGATCGCCTGACATGTATCGAATAATTGTGTGTAAAGTACCACTTTACGCACTCTGTATAAAAAAAAATTGTTTAGCAATTTTTCGTGCATTTTTATTTATGATATGTACTACATTAAATGTTTTGTTCATTATATTTCATTGTTTTTATCTTAAAAACTACTAATTAAAATTTCTTTAAAAAAGCATAGGAATCGATTATTTCCAAATATTGAAAATATACAAAAATTATAAATTTGTTAAAATAATATTTAAAAAATTTTATTAAATTTTAAAAAATTTAAAATAAATAATATGAATAAAAAGAATTACTAAAATTTCTTTCAAATTCTATAAAAGAATGAAAAGAGACTGAAAATGATGTTTATTTAATGGATTTCAAATATTTTACGGGTATTGACAATTTCCATTCTTCATTTTAAAGTCAGTTTATTGAAGGCCCATCAAATCATTAAATATTCAATTTGTCACACGCATTTTATGTGAACTAAAAATTGTCTTATACAGAGTGTATTATTTTATCAAGTTATTTTTATCACTGTTTAAATTCTAGTTTATAATATAAATAAAATTTAATTCTAGTAAAAAGTACTTATATTGATTTATTTCAATTGCCAACGTCATTATACTATATATTAGTACTCTATTGATATTAATCTAAATACACGAATATTTTAATTTTCAGCTATTCTTTAAAAGTAAAGGAATTTTGTAATCTTTAATGTAAACTAAACTAATCAAAGAGTAAACATTCCTAAATTAAAAAAAACTTTAGGTGTAATGTGCATTGAATTCTTTCCCTTCATTCCCTACATTCGACCTTTAACTTGTAGCTGGGTCTATGTCATCCAGCAGGTATTCGCTTTATTTAACATGGTGAGGGTCGAAGCTCTCTTGAGCAATTAGCAAAATATCCGAAACCCGCGGGTACCACACGCATACGCCTGCTTGCACCGCTAATTATAACATACCTGCTACCTCCCTATTTGGAGCTCGAGAGTATAAGGGGCTCAAGTATTCGGACTATGCCAATGGCACTCATTGGCTAGCGAACACTGCTGCTATCATGAGCTTTATTTCAAGCGCTCGTGCTTCGGAACAACAGTGCTTGATCCAGCGTATTCGTTCTCTATCATTTGCTGCTATATCAAACGTCTCTGCTTGCTCAAGCTCGCGACCCTTCTTTTACATACATATAAATAAAAAATAATCGGTATTCATTGTTCAAGCTAGATGTTATGCATTGTTCTCACTTCTGTCTTCTCTCTTTCTCTTATTATCTTATCAATCCTTATTTATTCAATTTTTATACTGTAGATATAATTTATTATTAAATTATAAGTTTCGAGATTATTACTTTGAAAGTACAATTGCATGCATTTATAATGATGCAAAAATAAACTATTTACTTATAAAAATTATCTCCTAAAGAATGAATATTTTTTAACAAACTAGAGTCGTATTACAAATTCTTTCTCAAATACTCTAACCCTATTATCAATCTCAATAGGAATCATTAATAATCAAAAAAAGACTCAACTTGTCATTTCTTTTCCATGTTCCTGCCTCGTTCCTCTTCCAGGCGTATATACACACATCCACACACAAACTCACACACACACACACACACACACACACACACACACATAAGTATGTCCATGTATATTCTGCTGCAGTGACCAGTAGTAGTTGTCGAGGGACCGAAATCCATTTCGACTCGAAGGATTGTCGAGGTCGCAGCTGGATTACGCGTGGCTCACGGAGAATATCGTCCTAGGTCTGTTCAAGCCCGAATCCTTACTTTTGTATACACTTTCGTTGCTTCGCTCTCATCTCTATACATATATAACCGGATCTTTAAACTAGCGCGCACGTGCATGTGCACATGCGTGTACGCGCGTGAGTTCGTGATAAGTTTACTTCTCCCGAGCAACGAAAGACAAGCAAATAACAGACATGGAATTCTATAGGTACCTATCGCGCGGACAATCAGATGGCAGTGTTGAGCATCGACAAATTTTTCTTCATTACGCCTTTCTCTTTCTCTCTTTCTCTCTCTCGCTCTCTCTCTCTCTCTCTCTCTCTCTCTCTCTCTCTCTCTCTCTCTCTCTCTCTCTCTCTCTCATTTTTTAAAACACAATTTGAGTATTTAAAAATATAAAGAAATTTAATCGACAACTGTAATTACTCTGTTATTTAATTTGCATAAATTGATTGCAATTAAATAAAGGATTTCTATATAAGTGTAAATCTGAAAAAATTTGTTAAAATATTTTCTACATTTTAATTACATTTGTTTGTCTAACAATTATAATCAAAACATTTTAGCATAGAAAAATCATACGTTCAGTATAATCCTTTAAGTTAAATCTATAAAGTTTTTAGAACGTCAATTTTAAAACGTTACTTTTAACTGTTCATTACATAATGCAAGCAATTTAGACGCGCTTGTTTTAAATGAATCCTGCGATTAAGTTTGTGAAAATTTTTAGTTTTGTAGAGCTTCATTAATTTTGCTTTCAGGTTATACTTTTATCTCTATATCCGTATACAGTTAGAAACTTTTTATATTAAATTAAACATCTCTCGGACACCCGAATTGATTCGCTCTTTCTGATGTTCAATGGTTAAAAGTTCAACACAATTAGGAAATTCATTGAAGCTGATACAAATCGCGTTCTCTACATGGCAAATTTCATTTTAAAAATAAAATTATTTATATTACTGAAATAAAAATTTAAACTTATTATAAGTGCTAGGTAAAAAGTAAGGCTATTCTAAATCTAGAATAAAATTACTTAGTAAGTTTATTGAGTGATACTTTTTAAAATTTAATTTGAGAAAAAGTCGGAGATTGACAGTATCATTTTTACTTTCTTAATTCGTTTAAAATCTATTATGAAAAAATCTATTACTTATTTAAAGAATTGATCAGTAAAAGTAGTACTTATAAAAAAATAATTTAAAAAAATGTCATTAAAACAGTGTCACGAAGTGTACTAACATACTAATATCACTGAAGTTCTTTTTAAATAATCCTTTTTGAAAAATCGTTTTTCTGCTGAACTTAATACTTGATTAAATAGAAATTCACAACAAAACTCTTTTTATTAAAATCGAAAAACACTTTAATTATCTGATAATTGAAAGAAGATTAGAAAATACTTATCGACATGATTATTTAGAAAAATAAAAAAGCTTTTATCTGACACTCCCTTCTACACGATCGAACAAAAGAAAAGTAAAAAGAATCAAGAGCAATCTGAAAGCGGCGTTCTTTTACTCGCACACATACGCACATATATTGAAGCGCCTATCGATAAGAACTACTCGAGTGCCTAGGGGCAGGCATGAGTAGATGGTGGTGCTTTCAATAATTTTCCCAAATCGAATTATCTAGTGACGAACGATTTCATAACACGAACCTGCTCACCCCCTCTGTTTCTCCGCCGCAATATAGCCTCGCTACCTGCTCCTATCGAAGAGCTAACTGTATAGGTGAGCTTGCCTGCTTCGCTAGCGTGGATATAAGCTAAGGCGCGGGCACACAGGCACAGGTTATATCTCTCCTCTCACGTAACGGCCCTTGTATTTCACACTGCTGCACGAGAGATACCGTCTCTTTGCATTCCACAGTAAATAAGCGGTAACAACATCAGCCCTCACCGACTCTCGCGACTCCCTTTCTGTATCGTATATCGGCCGGCCTCACCGAGCTTTAGCCCTACCGAGATCTTATCTCTCTCAACGGTTTATATACTTATGCATTACGTCTTCGCGGCCCCCCGTTTTTTTTTTTTTTTTTTTTTTTTGCGCTCTTGAGTGTCGACATATATAAAGATTTCTGTTTGGTTTAACTGATGTAGATACCAACAACAGGCATGTTTACTGCTTTTAATTCATTATCTACATTCTATCGCGATCCATGCCCATGTTTTGAAAAATCAAAATATATTTTTGGAGACTTATTTTAACATTTCATAAGATTATTTATACCTTTGAGTTCTATCTAAAATAATATATTATTTTGTTTTGCTACGATAATAGCAAAATGTTTTAAATATAATTTTGATTTCTGAAACAAATTTATTTATAGTCTGTGAATCAATCTGTTTTCACATATTCATACGTAATATAACACTATATCAGTAACTTGAATTATTAAAATGATCACAATCATTGCTGTATTTTTCATAAGTCAAAAATATTACTTTAATATTCGCATAATATCATTATGAAGTATATTGAAAATAATAATTTTACATAATAACTGAAAAAGCATATTGAATATGAGAATTTTATTTAATAGTTAATTAGACTTCTTAAGCAAAATTTGAATTTTATAAACTAATTATTTTGTTGTTTAATGAAATAGAAGTTATTTTAATAAATTACTAAAATATAAAGTTTTTTTCTTTAAAGCTTATATCAAAATATGAATTCCAATTTAACTTACTATTTAAATTTTCATTTGATAATTTAGACATTTCAAATTGAGCATTTAAAAATAAAATATCTTTCATATTGACAATTTAATCTCTTTCATTAAAATTTCTTCATAGGTGATATTTTACTTTATTCTGGCAAGCTTTTTTCTCTCATTTATTGACAGCTGCTCTGGTAAAAATTTATCCATTTAAAATGTTTATAGGTCAAGAAATAACATTGAACCCATTTTCACTAAGGATTAACTAGCTATTAATTAAACTTCTCTTATGTGGCTCGGTAGATGGATTTGAAACTGAAAATTTTTTATAATTTTCAACTTTTACATAACTGACGTACCTAATAATTTATATCAACGATAGACTCGAAGATATGCAATAGTGATTCGTTGATAGTACTTTAATTTACAGCTATTAAATTAAAGTCCTTTTTAAAATTATAAAGATACGAATCACAATAACCAGTCAGGGTCTCACCTGGCCGCTGTGACGCAGGAAAAGCTTAATTTATTTTCTATCACTAAGACTTACACCAAAAATAATTATAAGTACAAATTTTGAATTTTTTACCTATACTTACAACTTTACTGTACGTCTCTATTAGACAAGTTATTTCATTGTGAACCTAATTTTCCCTTTCTTTCAATATGGCATCTCTTGAATTATTGGTCATAATCGACCGGGAACTGGTAACAATAACAGATTTAATGCAAATGCTCCTGCACTATCTCCGAAAGCCCAGCCAACGATAGTCGTTGCGACCGGATGCCCATCTGCCGAAGTTTGCCATCTCTAATTCAATTTATCAAATGCGACAGCAGCAAATCTAATATTAAGCATAATTAATTAACCAATATAAAATAATTTCTCCCTGAACTATAATTTTATCTTACATATTTTTATATCTTTAAAAAATAACTACCAATTCTGCATTTTAAAAAGTAATATTATTAGAATTGGTTGTAAAAGCTCAATGCACAAAACTTTAGCTGACGTATTAATACAAATTTTCTCCATTAATTAATTGTGGAATATAAAAAGGTTTTCTAACAAAAAGAAAAAAAAAGAAGAATTTATTTTAAAAACATATTAGAAGAAGATGGTAACCACAATTACGAAAAACGACTACAGTTAAAGATAAATAGGTTTCATGTGTTGCACATTTTATTACAAAAAATGCAAAAAATTGTATTCTAAAAGTCAAAATTAAATTAAAAACATTCTAAAGTAAAAACATCTCTAGATGTGAAAATTGACTTTATACCGCTTTCCTTTGAAAATTTTCAAGACAAAAAATAACTTCTTTAAAAAAAGCTTTGTTGTGTCAAAGTAGGTTGAGAGTTCCATATAAGACCACGTAGTCGTGGATAGTCATATTCTAAAAATAGTGTATTGTAGATTGTAAATACTTGAAAACATATCGATAATATGCTTTTTAAAAAAGTTTTTGCTTACTCTTGCAAAACTGTAGTCGGAAATAAGCAAAAAAAGTATTGAAAAGAAAATGAAAATAACTTGTCCTCAGTGCCGTAAAGCACTTGAAATTCTCGCTTTTTCCCCTCTTGCACTCGAATCCTTGGAGTTGCTCCGTGACGTTGGGCGCTGATCCTTCGGCTTGTTTGCATCGCACTCGAATCCTCGCTCGCTTTCCGGAGTATCCAGCAGCATTAGTAGCACTCTCGAAGAGAGTATCATCATAGTCGGAGACACGCGTGTGTACGCGCGCGTGCACAATCCTTCTCGATCATAATCAAGAGGGTTTTGAAGCGGCCGAGCGAGCGAGCAGGTGAGGCGAGGGAGGAAACGAGGAAACGTAGCCGCGCGAGCACACGATCAATGTCCAAGGACTATCGGCTGCAGTCCACCGCTTGCTTATGTCGCTCCTCGATATGTGCGCGCACTGTACGCATGTGTGCGCGCGCGTCGGCAACTCTCTGCACAGCCCATCGCGCGGTATAACTATCCTAACCACGCTAATACCGGCGCAACCTATCGCATCGCTCCGTAGATTAGGGAGTAACATCGAAATTCCAATCACTCATAATGCACCAGCCAATCGCCTGTACCACGCCAAGATTCATCGCTCTTCTCTCGCTAGTCTCTCTCGCTCTGTGTACAGATAATTTTCTACAGAATAGCTGCCTTGTTCTACTTAGAGCCTGCTAACATTTTTCCTTACTTTATTTATTTTTTATTTGCGTAATTATAAATTCGTAAAAGATCGTATTTGTTATAGTATTTCCGATTTATTTCCAATTGTAATAATAATAGTGATGTTTCCGTCCAGTTTTCGAAGCTCATCAGATTAATGTTTGCATAACGTTTAAGCATATTATTAGATTAGTACAGCAAACATTAATAATGGATGGAAATTCTTGAAATTTCGGAAGCTTAAAAGCCTTCGCGTACTTTACAGTTATCGGTTCGTAATCATTTCCATGATTGCGTTTACAATGTGTAACGCATATAACAAGCCAATTAAAATACTATAGAAATTTCACTTCAGTCATTAGCATAGAAATGTATAAAAAGCAGCAGTATGTATTACAGACAACTAATGCTGTAAAAAAAAATATCATGTATCTGAATAACATCTACGCTGCTGGATCAAAAGAAATATATTTAAAGATAGAACAGAGTCTCGATAGAATTATTTGATAGAGTGAATGCTTTGAAGGTAATAAGAGGAGAATTATCGAAAAATGAAGATGAAGCTAAATGAAGAGATAGGCAATAGTGTATACAAAGTGCAGGGCTGGTGGAATAGAGAAGATAGATGAGCGCAGGGAGGGCAGGGTCATTTATGTGTGTATGTATGAGTGGAGGATAGATGGAGGGTAGGTACAAGCGGCCTGTTTGCCTCGCTCGCGCCGGTTCGCGCAGCTGCAGTGCTACGCGAATGTTCGCTTGGTTCGCATACATATAGAGGCGGCGGCGTCGGCGGCTCGCGGCGGCGGCATCAGCCTTTGTGCTGGCCGCGCTGACGATCAGCGCGCGGGGCAAGTATTTACCGGATAGGCGTATACTGACCGGACTCGTGTGTGCCTCGTTTCACAGACTATGCCCGAGTGGAGACTCCATAAATATTCGTCGGCCAGAGATTCTACTCCGACGCTCTCGAACACAAGCCCCGCCGACGCCGACTCCATGACGACCGACAGCCGGGTACACGCGTGTGTTCGCTGCTGCTGCTGCTGCTGCTGCCGGGCTATCGAGTCCCGTAAATAATTGTCGGTACATCGGGTACTCCAATGCCCGAGATCGCGCGAGCGCGAGCGCGATCGCTTCTACGGATTTTACAGGCCATCGTTTGCTACTTCCATTCGAATTCGTCGGGCGCGCATGTACCACTCGCCGGCTCTGCCAGCTGTTGTCATTTTTTTTCGCCCTCCTCGACGATAGAGCTGCGAGAGCGAGCTGCTCGTGTCTGGACTATCGACGGATTAGCCGCGCGTTCTACGCTCTACGTTTCGTTTATTGATGTAACAAAGACGAACGTTATACCAGCCGTTTTTAGCCATTTTTTCCCTCTTTTTCTTTCCAACAATTCTGTTGACATTTTAACTCCTACATTATTTAGTTTTCATTTTGCATTACATTTTTTAATAGTCAACAAGTTAACTATTAAACAGTTGAGTCAGCTGCAAAGTCGCAAGTCAGCAATATTCTTTTACTATTAATAACATAGATAATTTAGTTTAATATGCCAATTTTTTAAATATTAAATATTTTTTTTTTTAAATTATAATTCACCAAAAGTGGTCATTTGTTTTTCTGAAAGATACAAATAAATAATATCTAGTAAGCCACATATTTCTGGAATAAATAAAATATTATAATATTTAGCCTTGCAGGTAACAGGTCTGTCTTTATGCGATTAGCATTGGAGCGTTTTACGGACGCGTTTCGGCTCGTTCGCCAGAGGATATCCCAGCTATTCGATCCGAGCATGACGGCATTGTACATCAACAGCGAATGTCCACCTTGAAATGAAGCGCTTTGCGATTTCATGACTGTGGCAATTTATGCCTGGATGCGAAAAGTTCAATACGTTGCGCGCAGCGGGAACGCGCGCGCGCGTCACTGACCACACGCGTCGCGAAAGCTACTGTTAGCCACGCGCCGCCACATTAACCGCAGACTTTCGACCGCGCCAAAGCCACGCGCACGCCAAGCCCCCTGCGATTATGGTGCCTCGGTTTGTCCAGCACAAGCGTTAGACCAAGCCACCTCGATCTCGGATGTTTTGTTTTCCCTGAAATGACTACGCGTGTCGATCAATCTTGGCTTGAGCTTTCATCTGGCTAGACTCGTCTTATTCAAACTTTGATTATGTTCAATGTCATTTTAAAAAGGCTTGACACTTTTGATAGATTGAAAGAAAAACTTGTGTACTTATTATCGTCAGTGTTTTAAAAAAATTTCTGATACATTAATGTCAGCGTTTCGAATTATGTAAAAATATTTTTATTACATCATTTTAAGAACCAACTAGCATTTTAAATGTTTACTCTGTATACATATAAAATAATAGCTCTGTAAGGGAAAGTTCCTAAAGCTTCCGAAACGTTGATACAAATACGTATCAAAAGTATTATCTTATTGCTTAATATAAATAATAAATCTGTCTTGCTTCGTTGAACATAATTTTTCTTTCTATCTACTAAAAGTCATTGACAAACATTAGAATCATTTACTGGTGCTTGATACTTTTTTTGACTTACATGAAAGATGTTTCGAATCTATCAAGTAAACTTTTCTAGTAAGATAGGACACTTCCCATTATTTACCATTGTTCATTCTAGGACTCTAGTAAAATATTTAATTATATTATAATCGTTGATTTATCAGATGTCTGCATCAGCTGATAAATTACAAGTGCACGATTAAATATCAATGTGCATTAGCTAATTCAAGCATAGGAAAATTTGAAACGTTCCAACGAGCTGAAATTGATGGACAGGTGTAAAATTGGTCTGTGGTAAATTTTAGGGTTAGACCTAACATGAGGTCGCTCTATGAAGCTCGGATTAATTATCGCTGCTGACATCTGCGGTCATACGTTGCTGTCTGCCAGTTAATGTCTCTGGCTAGCATCGAGCTTCATGACCGAATTCAGCCGGAAGCTTTGCGTCTTCGGGTCAGTTGGCTTAGAAAATAATAAATATGAAAAAAATATCAATATGAAAATCATTCAAACTACTACATAGAATTGATTAATACTGAAAGTAACTCGAATAAAAATTAGTTTTAAAAATGATATTAGTATTATTCCGAAACATTTTATTATAAATTTTTAGTATCAACTACTTTAAATTTAAATCCTTTTTTTTAAGATTTTTCGACCGATAAGTACAATTTTGTTCGTTTCGATAGTAATCGTTCAACCTTCTTTTTCTTCATTTAAATCCTCCTCAATGGACTGTTTTAAAAATCGGCAGTATATTACCGTTAGGTTGGAGAAAAAGAGGCTTCGAGGACAGGTAGTACCAGAGAGATACGAGTTAGACATGCGGATACACAGGCGGACGATCGCCGTGCAAATACACTTGAGCTTGAAGCGGCTTCAGCACAAGCACCGTACGAGAAATGCTGGCTTTGCTCTCTTTCTCTTTCTCTCCCTCTCCCTCTCTCTCTTTCTCTCTTTCTCTCTTTCTCTCTTTCTCTCTCTCCCTCTCTCCCTCTCTTTTTCACTATCGTCGAAAGCTCATCGGATAGACACTTGTTTCTGTCTTTTTCTTTCTTATCTGACTTTCTCGTTGTTTCTTTTGCTTTCACCTTATCTTTCTATCTTAAAATAACAAAAATGTGAGCAACAAAAAATCAAAGAAGAAAAAGAAAATGAGAAAAGGGTTTAGATGAAGATTAAAGAGAATATGTAGAAGAAGAGAAACTAAGATTAGGCAGCAATATTTTTAAAAATGTAAACGAAAGATAAAAATTTTTGATTATTTCTATTTATTCATAATTTTAATGTAAAATAAATATTGATTTTCTTTTTAATCCGTATTAATTAACAAAATTCTTACAGCTTTTAAAACAAACTTTAATTCAAACTAACTTTTTTATTTTACCGCAAGCCTAGAATCTCAATTTTGTTTAAATCGCTTTGTTTTCATGTTTAAATGATCTCTTTTTAATGAGACTACATGAACCATTTCCTGCAATAAGATGTTGGGAAATTCCTTTGCACATAGATACAGCGTTATTTTGATGATAGTATAACTATTACATCATATTAAGTAGAAAAAGCCCGAATTGATCGGCCGTAGTTGTCACTTATAAGTAAAAACGTATTATTCAGATAATTATCAGAAACATAGAAGATAATAATAGAAATAATAATATTAATGATTATAAATAATGATCCATTACATACCGTTATGAAATATATAAAGTTAAAAAATTATTGTTGATACTGCAAAATTTTACTCAAAAAGAAAAATCCGTATAATTTCCACTAAAAACGTTCTATTAAAATAACAGTTGATTTCCAAATATTATTGTAGATAACAAAGGAACTCTACAAAGTCTCTCATTTTTCAGCAAACTATATAGAGATTCAGTATAGCTAAGAAGTGAGAACCAGAGCGAGCTCGCGCGAGAGTGCATCGTTTACGCGGCAATAAGGAGAACTTATAGCCGCGGCGCTAATAATGAACGGTTCCCTCGTCGCCTTGGCCCACGTGCCAGACCGCGCTGCCGTCTCTTAGCTCTTTATAGTACTTACACAGGCGCACGTACGGTTTTCTCTCTCTCTCTCTCTCTCTCTCTCTCTCTCTCTCTCTCTCTCTCTCTCTCTCTCTCTCTCTCTCTCTCTCTTTTTG
>JAPYZB010003107.1:0-10823 GCA_030522745.1 Eupelmus kiefferi | reverse complement strand
TCCTCTCGCGCTTGCCATTTTCCTTTTTCCGACTGCGGGAAAGGAAGACTAAGGGGGGCCCCGCGTGCCTGTTTTTTTTTTTTATTTTGCTCGGGCCCGAGGGAAGGCCCCGAGCGCGCGCTCGCCCGTTCTCCATCGGGAGACGTGCAACGGCTCGTGCTCTATGCCTTTTGGGATAGCTTCTCTCGAGGGCCAGAGATTCCCCCTTCCTATCTTGGCCTTATAACCTTAAACTTGAGGAATTCCGAGAGGAGAGCGCACAGGGGGTCGGTTCTATATGGAGTTTTAAAGGCAATTTTTAGTTGGCTCGCTCTGGGAGAAAGAGAGAGAGGGATAGACAGAGAGAGAAAGAGTGAGAAGGAGAGAGAGAGAGAGCTGCTGTAACGTGAGATGGGGATGCTGATGCTCTGGCCCTTGATGATTGGAGCGATGACTTCTTTGTCGAATGACAGCCTTTCATTTCAACTGCCCCTGAATTTGACAATTATTTTTTATACCTTTATTTTTACTGGGATTATTTTTCATTGTTGAAATGCTGTAAAATATAATTCCTGTGTAGAATAGTATTTGATAAGGTTGTCAGTTGTTCATTATTGCTCGATTCAAACTAGGAAATCTTAAAAATTATACTTGTACTGCAAAGGAAAACTGCAAACACCAAATCATTTTATCTTGTTATCCACCAGGTATTTTTATTATTTGATTTTTTTTAAAGATATTAAATAGCTTTCTTTTGATCACCATTCCAAGATTAAACTTTTATTAAAGTTTAAAGATTTTCTCCAAACTAAATCTATTAAACAAATAGAATGACTATGACTAGATTCAATAAAAATAATCCCTTTAAAAGTTGATGTAACTTTCTATGTAATATTTAAAGAAATGTTAAGTGCTTAATGTGTAACTGAAACATTTTATAATTGTTGATTAATTTCCAAGTACCTAACATGTCTACTTGAATTGACCTACATACCGTTTTATAAGTTTTATGCACATAAATAAAAAATAGTTGTCAATAAGTTTGAAGAAATTTTATTTTATTTAGAAACTCATTATCATATTAGGCCAGTTCATGATAATGTGCTGATCTTTCATCCTTTGATAAATTTTATTATCAAAATATCTTTACTAAACCATAATGAAAGATGCAATTTTTAAAACCAGTAAATTTTAGTATATATATATAATTTAATCCAAATCAGGTTAGATTCAAAGATTTTTTTAAACACTTTACTGTCACACAAACATTACTGTTTTTTTATGTTTTATGAGGGTAGCTGTAAGAATCATATCCAAAATCTCATTTAGAATTTTATACAATCTTAATATTATTTTAAAAATTTTTTTATGATTATATCTTTATAAAGTAGTTCTGATTTTTTATATTTTAGTTATTGTAAAATTCAATATTTCATAAAGAATTGAAACATTGCAGATGATGAGAGAATTAATCAAGAAGAAGACGAGGTAGCAAATCTTTGTGTCGTTGATGTTGACACAATTTTACATTATGTGAATCAATGGGTTCAAAGGTATGTAAAGATTTTTTAATTAATAAAAGATCTGCAAATATTTCACACTAAATATATTAATTTGGATATTATTATTTACAGACAATGTATGTGCTGTTATCGGGAAATAAAAAACTTTGATCGATTTATTAGACTGATTCACAATATTGTACTTTGTACTTTACAACAATTACAAGAAATACAACAAGAGCAACAATATGCTGAAGGGAAAAAGGAAGGAACTAGTAGTAGCGATGGGGATGAAAATGATAAGAAAGAAAAAGAAAAGAATGTGGAGGAAAAATCACAGAGTGCGGAATCGTCAAGGTCCAAATTACATTGGACTCATCAAGATAGAGAAAAACTATTTCACCTTTTGTCCAAGATTTTTTTATTGAATTTTCCTCTTTATATAGCAATGAAACATGGTGGAGCTATCAATCCATTGGCTCCAGTCAAAGTAAACTCTTATACATTAATTTTTTTTCTTTAAATATTTAATTTGGTATGGGTAGTTTTCATCATATTTTATTCATTAATATATAGGACATTTTTTTATAGCTATTATGTTTAAGAAAAAGTTATTTATTTTACTTTTATACTTTTTAAGTGATGAAAAATACTAATGTCAAAAAAAGATTTAGTTTTGTTACTGTGATGTATTTAAAATGTAACATGTAATTTCAGGATGAAGGAGGATATTGTGAACCACATGATCCTGAAGTGCCAGCACCTTTAATTCGTTCAGTATCAGTGTTTTGTCATCAGGGTGGATTTAACTTAATGTCAGCTTGTTTTGACATGGAAAACACACTGCCTGTTGGTCTTGCACACTCTATGGTTGCAGTAATTTGTAATTTAAAACTTTGGTTGAATTATGGTAGTGTGATTCAGTTGTTTATACCTTTACGAAGTCGAGTTATGAAATACATGTGCCGATTAACTGACAAAGAATTAAGAACTCCAGCTGTAAGGACAATGGCAGGTAATGTAAAATACACTGATTAATTTTTCTTTAATTATAAGGATAGTTGCATCCTATTCATGACATGACGATTTATATGTAATTGCACTGATTGTTTTGAATGTGGGTTTGAAAATTCCTCTAGTTTTTATAATTTAAGTTGTAATTTAGTGTTAAAATATGTTCAGTATATTGGCAGAAATATAAAATCTTGCTTGCTGAACTGAGCAGTTTTATTAAATTTAATAAATCATTAATAATAAAGTATTTATATACTAGAGGAAAAAAGAAAAGAGAGAATATTTCATAAAAACTAAATAATAAACTACATTAATCGACCTCTTTAAAATTTATCAGATTTCATGTGGAGCGCGGTTAAGGATCCAATAGATGCAGTTCTACCGACATTCGACCGTGATGGCTTGGACCTGGCTTTCAAATATTTTACAAGTACGACCTTAACGATGCGATTGGCTGGCATAGCTCAAATTAACTCTCACATCACTGCTTTCAACGAGCTATGTAACAGCGAGACCGTGGCGGAGATCGAACAGGTTGGCCATGCCCTAGCTATGTGGCTTACCGAGAACAACATAATTGCTCATATCTTCGGTCCTAATCTGCACGTCGAGGTGATAAAACAGAGTCACATTGTTCTAAGTTTCTTGGCGATGGAAGGTCGCATCTCGTCGATGGATATGGACATTATGTGGCAAGCTGCTCAGCTGAAACACTGTGCACGCCCGGTCTACGATCTGTTGGCGCCGCTTGTTAAACATCTTGCACCTACGCCAGTGTTGCATCTGTACTCGCTGCTGGGCAAGTTAGAGCCCAAAGAGCACACAGAGCAAAGCTTGTTCCTGGTATCGGCCCTGATTAAATTCATCTGGACCTCGAGCAGTGCAGCTTACACTAGTGCGCTGGCTATCGATACAAGAGATCCGTTGAGGCATTTAACGGTGGACGAAGGCAGCACGAGTAGCGAACCTAGTGGAATGGAGGGTAGTAGTCCTGATGAAGAGGAAGAGCCAAGTCCTGCGCCATCCGAAGGACCTTCACCAAGAAAACAAGCTAGGGGTGACAGCGAGTGTGAAGGTTAGTAATTTATTAAAGTATACATAAATTGTTCAAAACGAAAGTAACTTTAATTTATAATGAAAAATCAAAATTTTTATCATAGGTACGTCAAAAACTAAAACTTCAGAAACTCTTCAACCAGAATCTGAATCTTTTGAAATGGAGGAAGATCGAGCTCGACCAAAGGATCGAACGCAAGCATCGACTAACAAGGACCACCTGGAACCTGAAGACACCTCCAGCAAACGCGAAGACAAACAGCCCATGGACGAAAAAACCGCAAGTTGTTCAGAGGAACATACATCCGATGCTGACACGGATAAGTCGAACGCAGAAGACGCAATAGTTATTCACGTAAGAAAAAAGAAAAAGCTATTACGAAAACGTAAAAGGCCGCAAAAACGTTCTTCTAGTAATACGACAATAACGACGACGACTACTACAACCACCGCTGGGGAAGAGGCAAACAAAGATGCTTCGCCAAATAAGACACGTAGCAGTGATAATCTGGTAGGCTTCTCTGATAATAGCACACTGACGCAATCGAGTGAAGTGGACAAGAATACCGAGTCCACGGAGAAAGTCGTTGATACGCTAGATCGTGTGAAGCAAGAAGCAATAGCTATGGATCAGCCTGCTGTCACTGATCAGCAGGTGCCCAGTGCCGCAGCTTTACTCGCTCAAAGAGCTGAGAAACTTGCCGCTGCCAGTGCTAGCGGTCCCAGTAAATACGTTGCAGCTATGGCGAGACATGACGTGATAAAACATGAGGTTGCTGTGCAATCCGGTGAAAGTTCCCATGACGAAGACGATAGCGATATTGTAGGCGTCGTTGCAGGAGGCGAGGGAGCAAGTACTGTGACTTCAGAATTAGGTGAGTCTAATAACTTCATTCTATATTATTTGTAATATACTTCATGAATTTTAAAAATGATCTAATTTTATCGTACTTATTTAGCTTGTTTGGACCACGCGAGTGGTTCGCGTTTCTTGCCAACCTGCCTAGATGAGATGCTTTCTGATGAGGAAGGTTCTTACAGTAGCCGCATATCTAACAAGAGTGAGAAAAACATGGCAGATTTTGATGGCGAGGAGAGTGGCTGTGAAGAAGAACTTGCTCAACTTGCTGCTCAACATCTTTCGGCAATTCACATGCAAGCCTACCATCCACACCATGCACACTCAACCATGACAGTGCGAAGATCGGTATGTCGTGCGCCGCAAGTGCGAACTGTACGTCAAAGTGTTGCGCGACTCGGTGCTCAGTTTAATATTGATACTGTTTGTAAACCTGGAAATACATTACTATGGGATCTGCTGCAAGATGACAAAATTGGTCAGTTAGGTGAAGGCCTCGCCGTCGAAGCTGAGAAAGCTCTATGTAATTTACTGTGCTATAACATTGACCGATCTATACCTATGAAATTTATTGAAGGCTGCCTTGAAAATCTCTCTTCCAACCGTTCGGTCGTAGTATCTTTGAGAATTTTACCTAAACTTCTTGCCAGCTTCCAACAATTCGGAACAATGGATGCTCACACAATTACAACATGGGCAGATCGTGAACGGGGCATGATGAAACATTTCTTTAATAATCTGAAAACGTATGCAAGCACCGGCCCTAAGAGTCTTTATTCACACCAGACAGAAGTGCAAGTGCGGCTGCAATTTCTGTCTTCGATATTCTCACCATTGGGCTCGCCCGACTGTTTCCGACTTAGTCTTGAACAAGTTGACACATTGTGGAATTGTTTGGCTCAGGATCCAACTTGTGCTGATGAACTTTTTAGCTGGTTATTAAGTCAAGCCAAGTCGACCGAACAGCATGCTCTTGGCATGGACACATTAAAACATCTGTGTATGCGTAAATTGCCTAGTTTACCACCTGAAACAATAAGCATGACTGGACTGAGTCTCTTCCAACAACTTTGCAATCTAGCACGACTCGCGGCTGTTCACCTTGATAGACCTCTAAGAGATGTAGATTCAGTTGGTATGGACTTTCTATGGAAGATCGCTCTCAGAGCCAAGAGCACTGAAGTTAGTATGGCTGCAATTCAGTATCTAAATGGCTATTATATGTCACGTCAGCTCACTCAGGAGATAGAATTCGTTTCGCAGTGTATGACACATTTGGCTGCTGCCAGCGCTGATCTTGAAACCAACGAAGAAGCCAGTTTGCGATGCATACAACGAGCTTTGCTGCTGCTTAGAACACACCTCGAGGCCTTTAGAAAACGGTATGCGTATCATTTAAGAAGATGGGCTTTGGAAGGTAGAGGAGCTGGAAGTCACATAGCGGCGAATACCTCAGAAAGGAGTCAGCAGCTACGTGTTTTTGTACAGCCGGCGGGTATCTCCGAGAAGACAACGTTTACATTACTCAGTACTGATTATGTCGCGGATTTGAGAGCCGAAGTTTCAAAGTGGTGGGACGATACGCATGCACGACTCGTTATAGATGATGGTAAGGCGATAGGCTCTTCATCAAAATCAGGTACAAGTTCGGGATCAGTGTTAGGCTCTTTGTTGACTGATGGACCAATCAGGATGATTACGCAGGGTCAGGAACTCACGATTGACTTTGATGAAAAAACATTAGCCGAAGTGGGTTTTAAGGATGGACAATTAGTTTTTATTTCGTTGGGCGCTGGAAGATGTAATGGTGGCAGCAGATCGGGAAAAAGGGATATGGATTCGCCGTCACTATTACCTCCGCCACCTCGTGATTCCTTACCGACGCTATTATTACTGAGACCTCAGTACTTTGAGCAACTATTCACACTAATGCGAACACTTGGTGCAATGAAGACCGTGATCAAGGGTGGACAAGAGATACCCCACACAAAGGCACAGGTCGGTTATTCTTAAAAAGAAAAATTTATTGAAACTTATAGCAGTTCATTTAATATATTAAACTTATATTTTTTTTAGGTACTCTCTCGAAGGGTCTGGGACACACTTACGCTCCTTCCTACTAGTCCCACGTTATTGCAAGGCTTTCAGAAACTTGACGAGGCATCGCTTCCGGAACTTCTAGATCCATCGAATCCACACAAACTTATGTACTCTCTGTACATCGTAGAATCACTATCGAAACGTTCGAGTCGTCGCGATATGATGTCGTCATTGGCTCACGAGGGTGGTGGTGATGCGAGCAGTGGCGACACAAGTAGTGCTGATTCCGATGACTCGCCCACTGACTGGTCGACGACCTTCGTCCGTCATGGAGGCCTCCGCCACCTGTTTGACATTTTCATGTCTGGTTGTCTAGAAAACAGCGATGGTAGTGAGTGGCAACAAGATTGTTTAGCAAGTCTTTTGAAACAGCTTTGTCACCTCGGAGTGTCAAGAGACGGCAAAAGGAGGAATAAGGCAGACAAGCTTGCTATTCCGCGTCTGAGTAAAGAACTTTCAGTTTTAATGGATTTGAAAACTGTACTGCCAAGAATAACAAATATTTTGGAAGAGGCATCGATGCCGCGTGATCCTAATCACTATAAAACAGGATTATTCGGACGCTCGCAAGTTATTCATTACGCTATGGCCTTGCTTGTTTGTTGGGTTCACAGTGATCCCTCTATTGGCCAGTCGCTTTTTGCCACGGACAAACCTTTCGGCAAAACGTGGCTTCGAAGGCTCGTGCTTGAAGATCCTGAACCAGCTGTTCGCCGAGAAGTTTGTACAGCGCTTTATAAGCTTTGTCTCGGTAGCGTCGAGACAGTAGAGGATATATTATCAACGTGTCTCCTTGACTCCTCGCCTGCCAATTTAATAGTACCCCTTTTAAGTGAATTACTTGAGTACCTGCCGATCGCTGAAACGATGCAACCATCTCGTCGAAAATCCGATATGGCGCTACATTTACACCAGTCTCTTGACGAAGGTAAGGAAACCTACGGCCCTGCTTGCCGAGATTACTTTTGGCTGGTCTGCCGATTAATTGATTCTCTACCTGAAGATGCGATACAAGAGAGCACGAGTGAGAAATCTGGCAGCACCATCGATTTACAGGCACTAGCTACCCGTGCAATCAAATCTATTTTGGCCAGAGAGTATGTAGAAACGCGTCATAACACTGTTGAGGATGACGGACTAGTGGGTTTGCTAAATCTCTGTTGTAACATAATGGCGCACAATCCGCCCTGCAAGCAGGGCAAAGTTGGACAGAATCTCCTCAATCGCGTTTTTGATTTTCTGTTCGCACTTCCGACTCCTAGAGCCAAACACATGCCTAAATGTAAAAGCCAAGCGTCAAGATCCGCAGCCTTTGATCTTCTTGTCGAACTTGTTAAATCAGCCCCTGATAATTACAGGATATTACACGAAAAACTTCTGGCCCAACATAAACCGGGTCTGCACTCGCCTTATTCCTGGGATTACTGGCCTCATGAAGATGGAAGATCGGATTGCGGTTACGTCGGGCTTACGAATTTAGGTGCGACTTGTTATATGGCCAGTTGCATGCAGCATTTGTACATGATGCCGCAGGCACGAGTTGCAATTCTGGGAGCAGACTGTAATCGAGCAAACAAACATCAGTTGACTTTAAGGGAATTACAAAGAATGTTCGCTTATCTGTATGAGTCTGAAAGAAAAGCTTACAATCCACGAAGTTTCTGTCGAGTTTATACAATGAATCACGAGCCGCTAAATACTGGAGAACAGAAAGATATGGCAGAATTCTTTATAGATCTTGTATCGAAATTGGAAGAAATGACGAGTGATCTAAAAAATCTGGTAAAAACTTTATTCTGTGGTATAATATCGAACAATGTGGTTTCGCTAGACTGTGAACACGTTAGTCGCACCCTTGAAGAATTTTACACCGTTCGTTGTCAAGTAGCAGATATGAGAAATCTCTATGAGAGTCTCGACGAAGTTACTGTCAAAGATACACTCGAGGGAGATAATATGTACACATGTTCTCAGTGCGGAAAAAAGGTGAGAGCCGAAAAACGAGCCTGTTTCAAGAAATTGCCGCGCATTCTGTGTTTTAACACGATGCGCTATACTTTTAACATGGGTACCATGTTAAAAGAGAAAGTGAACACACATTTCAGTTTTCCTTTGAGGCTCGACATGTCTGGATACATGGAGAAGAAGCTAATTCCACGTCACTGCCAAGAACGCGAAAAAAGCGAAGGCGAACAGAGTAAAAAGGAGGAAGAATCGGAGAGCGGCGGTAGCACTAGTGGTGGGAACAAAGAGGACAAAGAGGAGCATTGTCAGTACGATTTGATAGGAGTAACGGTACACACGGGTACGGCTGATGGTGGGCATTACTACAGTTTCATTCGCGATAGGACGTGTCCGAACAAGGACAAATGGTTCCTATTTAACGACGCAGAAGTTAAGCCGTTTGATCCGAATCAGATAGCAGCCGAATGTTTCGGCGGCGAGATGACCAGTAAGACCTATGATTCTGTTACTGACAAATTCATGGACTTCAGCTTCGAAAAGAGCAACTCGGCATACATGCTGTTCTATGAGTGGTGTCAGGATCCAAGTGATTCACCTTTGAAAGAGGACGAAGCCACTGGATCTAGCCCAACACCGCTCGAATCACCGAAGGAAATGCAGCTGCAACCAATTCAGCCGCCTAAAAGTCCGGTCGAGGCGATTCCACCACTCGAGCTAAATAAGGAGTTGGAGGAGTGGATTTGGCAAGACAACATGCACTTCCTTCAAGACAAGAACATATTTGAGCATACATATTTCAGTTTTATGTGGCAGATATGTGGTTATATACCTCAAACACTTTTAATCGCACAACCGGATATCACCGAGCTGTCAGCCGAACTGTCCGCTTCGTTCTTCATGGAGACTTTCATTCACGCTAAGGAGAAGCCGACGATGGTGCAGTGGGTCGAGTTGTTGACGAAACAGTTCAATAACTCGTTAACAGCTTGCGCCGGCTTCCTCGAAAAGATGGCTACGGACTCGTGGTGGCCCGTTCAAATTCTAGTCAAGTGCCCGAATCAGATGGTCAGGCAGATGTTTCAAAGGCTGTGCATTCACGTTATTCAGAGACTACGACCTTCGCAGGTAAAACATCAGTTTAAAACTGAGTTTTTAAAAAGAAGAGTCTCTTTTATGTGACCATTTAAAAAATGCTTTTCCCCGGAAATCAATAAATATTAAATTTTATTGTTCGTAAATGAAATAAATATTGTAAATTTAAAACTTAATATTTCTTTTTAGGCACCATTCTATCTCGTTTGCGAAACGGATGATGATCCCAGTACAGTTGGCATGCAGTCCTGTGTTACGCGTTTCGTACGTATGCTGCTGTCACTGATGGAGCACGCCAAACAACACCTAAAACACCTCACCGAGTATTTTGCCTTTCTTTACGAGTTCAGTAAAATGGGCGAAGAGGAAACAATGTTTTTGATCAAGGCCCAAGCGATCTCGACCATGGTCAATTTCTATCTTGGTCACAAGACACATGAATTCGTTGATGCCATCAGCGAGGAGGAAGAAGAAGAAGAAGTGGTTGCGATATCCACAGAAAAACTAAGGCCTGCTTCGTTAGACAAGATGATTACCTTGATTGCGACGTTAGTCGAGCGCAGTAGACTTCCTGATCATAGGTAATACAAATTTTTCTTTTTTATTGCGTCTTTACTTTTTAGTTATAGTATCTTCAGAATATTATATAGTATCCATTAAGAGCCTTAATTGATAGTACATTTTTTTTTTAAATTAAGAAACATCTAGTTTCTATTAGAAATATAAATTACTTCTAAATGTTAAAAAAATAATAAGTACGGTATCATTATGGAAAATAATTAATTTGTTCTTCTGTGCAATAATATGTATGCATAGAAACAGTTTTATAAAGGTTTTTTTCAATATATTTTTTCTTTAATCGTTAGTATAATTGTGATACCGATCATTCTCAATTTTTTGATTTTCCATAAAAAATTTTTAATTTTATATTTTAATTTTAAAGATTTTTTCTATTTTTACAAACTACTTTGAAGTACAACATTATTTTACTCTTTTATTTTCTAGGTTTAGTTTTTCCTAAAATTTAGTCATTGATCTCAAATTTTCTTATTAAATAAAAATTGTCTTTTAATAGTATATTGTTCAACTAGGGAGGAAAGTTGGCTTTTTCTAGCGAGGATGATTTTTAAGCACGAGTGAGAGTCGAGGGCGCCTTCGGCGCCCAAGACGGACACGAGTGCTCGAAAAATCATCCGAGTCTGAAAAAGTCACTTCCTCCCTTGTTAAACACTGTGCTTTTTTTAACAAGAGCATGT
>JAPYZB010003106.1:0-20181 GCA_030522745.1 Eupelmus kiefferi | reverse complement strand
AATTATTAAAAGATAGGTATATTAGATGGAAAGTATTATATTGCACTAAGACGATTACTCTACGACTACTGACCGTCAATAAGCGCTGAAAGATATAATTGGTTCGAATACCCACCTCATAGGAACGATTTTTAAAAACATTTTATAAATAAAAATAATTATAAAAATATACTCCCTGATGACTATACTCTAAGAAGATAGTATAAACCGAAATACATAATTTATAAATTTATGCCCAAACAAAAAAATTTTAATATTTTAAAATTGGAAGAAATACTTTTTTGTTATTTTGTACGTTTAACATTTTACATCTTTTTTATTATAAAATAAATTTTTATTATAAAATAAAAAATATAAATATTTTGCTTTGTGGTATTCAATTATGCAAAGCTTGCGGTCGGGTAAATATATTATTAAATTATCAAAGACATTCCAGGAATTGCAATAAATCCAGTAATGTATTTTTAAATGAAATTTCGTAACAAATTTATTATTTGGATAAAATTATACACCTTATTTTAAGGCAGTGCATTTTACAGCTTTGACACAAACACATTTTTTTACGAAATTGCATTTCCATGGGTTGCAGTTCGTGATTTGTAATAAACATGAAAATTCTGATTTGTTTTCCTGCAATCTTGCGATCTTTGAAAGATCATATTTTTCACCTAATGCAATATTCAAGGCAAACGGATACGATCTAAATGTAGTCATCTTATGCACATATACATTGTAAATTTATGCTGCTAGAATATCACAGTACTAAACAAGAGAAACTCTGGTTACGGGTAATTTTAACTTACCTTCAAAAAATTGATAAGCAATAAATAAAAAGTAATAATTTATATATACAGTGAATTTTTTTACATTCACAAAAATGTTTTACTAATCAAATCGCCGATAGTAACTAAAGTTTTTTGCTACTCACACACACATATTTCAAATCAAAGACGCTTTAGCTTTATCAAAAGTACATACACCATCACTCTCCATCTACTCTAACAAGTCTCAGCAATAGCAGCAACAACTTTCAGCATGAAAAGCTCAAAAAACGCTGTGAAACCTTTGCTCTAGTGCACGCATAGCTTTTTTCATCTAAATAAAAGCCTTGTCCGCACGCACATCTATCGCCTGAAAATGAAGCTTTCTCGTACACCCAGAAAGCAAAAGAGAAAGAAAGACAAATAATTATTTATTTTTAGCAAATATAAAAATATAATGGTAAAATGTTGCTAAATAATTAGATCTTGCGATATATTATAGGCAAAAAATTATGTACATCTAAAAGACTATAGCAGTATCACAATTTGCGCAAAATCAATATCATAACATAAAATATATATCTGATACAAAAGTTAGTCAAAATATCTATCAGTTATAATATAGAGAGGGTAAAAGCGTGAGCGAGTGAGACAGAGCTTGCACTCATTCGCCCAATCGCCCAAAGTCACATTCGGCGTCGGCACCCCCCTATGAGCGCCAGCTCGGTGCGGTCTGCCATCTCGCTCGATCGAGCCCGGAATCTTTATAACGCCGGACAATAGACGCGGAAAAGCGGTAATGGGGATAAATGGGCGCGCGCGATAGACGGGGGCGCAGTCCCGGATAGATACAGATTGACCGCGGCGCCCTTCCCCATGTTAGAGGCGCAGCGCGCACGCATCGGGCCGGCGCTGAGGAAAAGTCGCCTTCTTCGCAAATTAATTTAGGGGAGAGATTTCATGCGGGAAGAAAGTAGCCGCGGCGGTCAGGAGATATACGGGGGAGAGCAAGGAGCCAGCCGCAAGGAGGATATTTATGAGTTCCTTTACTACGCTCGAGCTGCGCGAGCGCGCGTGTCTCTTCCCTTTACCCCCTGTGCTGTGTGTCTGTGTGGCTGTGTGTGTATCTTTCTCCGATTTATAGGCTCGAGAGCGGGTATTTACGTAAGTGCGTTTGCACTTATATGTATCGAGCGACTGTTTGCACCGCAATTTTCTAGGTTTTATTGGCTCTTGCTTGTCGAGATGGCCCGTAATTTAGCCGGGGCGTATGCGATTACCTAGCGTTACTGCGCAGGGAGGGGTTATTTTATTAATGTATGGCTCGAGCCTCGAGCCAGGATATGGCTATAAGTTTATTCTGACTTTAATGAAATCCGCGATTGTGTTGATGAGATGGCTTGTACTTGGATATTGTTTTGACTCAGTTTCTGATTATATAATTTTATATTTTTATAACTTTGGAATCGTTTACTACAAAGCAAAAAAAAAATTAAGCATTATATTTATACTATTAGAAGCTACTTTACCCTAAAACTAAAAATATTTAACATTTTTCAATACACCACCGCACCGTAAATTTATAACGAAATCTTCGCACAATATCCGGGTGGTTCTTTTCATACAGAAATAGCCAAACGTAAAAGCTGCAGTACACAGTGTCTAGTTGGCGAAGCAAAAAACAAAACGTACATACACTTCGGAGATGAGTTCGTAAGGTCCACAAAAGCTCGATACAACTCCAACCTCAACAGCACTGGCCAGACTCTCTCTCTCTCCCTCTCTCTACACGCGTGTGTACCATGCAAATAGAAGCCCTTAAAGTTGATGCGGGCTCGGCCAACTTTCAGTTTTAACCGTACGGCCAAAGCGAGGCTTACGCGCAGCCGCAGCCCTGATGAGAAATTTCGTTTCATCAGAGCCCCGGAGCCCTCGACATTGTCCGCAGTGCCGGCTTCTTCTTCCGGCTCTGCGCCTCTTTTTTGCGGAAGAGCGAGACGGAGAAATTGATTACTTCGGCCGCGCGGCGGTTATACGCGCGCGGAGAGAAGCTGCAGTGGCGCGACGAAAGTGCGAACGTTTGCACATGTGCGCGAAGCCGAGGTTCGATCTATACGCGGACAGTATTGCGCGGCACCAGCTTCCGATCTTAGGATTCGAGGGGGTGAGGTTATATTTGAGGGCCGATGTTTTATTCATTTTAGCTCTCGGCCCATGGGGCGTCGTTTCGTTTTATTTATGTTTTTTTCTTATTGATTCGTTGCCTTTTTTGAGGGGATGAAGTGGAGGCTTTGAATAAACGATTGTTTTAGCGTTAACGATCAATTATAGTAGTTTTGTAAAAAAAAAGTTATTTAAAAGGAAGATAAATATTAATTTATATTTAATAATATTACTTTTGTTCAACGGAGAACTGTTGAACAGATTGAAATATTGAGCTTTATGAATTTCTGAAAATAGTTAAACATTGATTCTGACATTCATCTTGTTTACAAAATTGTATTTTTATAGTAACAGAATATTCTCCTTTGCAAAGTTCAATTATACCTCCTTTGTGAATTACCTCTGTAATTCATTTATATTACACAAAAACAGAGGAGCATTCAGGAAGAGAGTTAATTGCATGACGCACTTGAAGATGCAAAATTTTGTTAGTCAGCGGCCTAGAAAATCCAATTTTCCGAACTGGATAATAGTTTGTTTGCGAAATCTCTTTGTGAGCGTGTCTGCTTATAAGAGGTCAACTCCGCGTGTACACACAGAGGTGCGGCCTCCCGAGTGGTTCCATTGAATATTAACTTCATTTTTATCCTTTATCGCTATTCCAGAGTGATCAAATTTAACAAAAATCACATTTGTCTGTAATATTATTGGTTTAGTAACTTTCAACCCTGGATGAATTGCTTGAAAATATTTATTGATGTACCTACTACTAAGTAAAAAGTAGTAAAAAGTACATAATAAAATTATTCTTGGTACTAAAGATATACAATAGATTGAAAGAAACAAAAAAATACAGTTAGAAAATATAATTTGAGAATTTTACTGCAGTTATAGAAAAATTAATAATATCGGTTTATAAGACTTTTAATAATTAAAATGATAATTCTTTTTAATTTTTCCAATTTGTGGTATTTTTGCTGGAAGAAATAGTAAATTATATTGAAATTTTATATATTGTACAAAAACTCGCCTATCAATGTACATTTTACAAATAACTATTGTGATAAACAATTTAAAGCGTTTTTATTCGAGACAGCCAATAAGAAGCCAAAATATCGGGCAAGCTCCGTCATAGATATTTTATAACTGAATAAATATACATTAACTACAACGTTAATGTATATTTAAAAATTTGTATGCACATACTTACTGCAGTTGACATTGATGTTCTGTTTAATTAATTTATAGAAAATTTCGAGTACATATGCCGGTCAGTGAATAAATTAAATTATTCGTAAATTTTCAGAATGAAAAATAAAAAATCTTAGTTATATAGCGTAATTACGCATATCCGAATAATCATTATACTTTATCAGCTTAAGCGATAAATTGAATAAATCAAAAGTCAATGCCAGAGCTAGGATGACTGAATTATATTTAGCCAGCTACTTTCCAACTTAATTTGCATAATCGAATGAATAATTGATAAATATTTATGAACGAAATTGAAATGGATGATCATCCGATTCTTTTGATGTGAAAATTGTAGTTTATGTTATCCAATAAATGTAGTTTATAATGTATTGAAAATAGAACACATTTTCACAGAGTAAAAATATTGTACCGAAAAATATTGCGTTTTGTGGTAAAAATTGTTATAGTTAAAATTTTATTCACTTTAATATACATTTGATTTTTGACAATCTACTCTAATTACTATTTTTAATTAATTTTTTAATAAAGGCATAGCCTGAGGTGGAAGACAAAGTGTCTAACATTTAATCTAATTTGTTTGTATTATCAACTAACCTTTCTTCTAAAAAAAAATAAATATTTTGCAATTAAATAATCATCGATTGTTTGCTTATAAATCCAAAATATCTAATTAATTTATTTTTTGAATTTTTTTACAAACCAGCAGTATAATTTTTAAGTTCCAAAGAAATATCATACGTATTTTTGATGTTTTTTTTACTTTTTAAATATTTATTTTTTAAATAATTCATTGATTTCAAATTTTTTTAAATCAAATAGATATTTATAAAGTACTATTCGAATATTTATATAATTTCATGAATTTTTCCCTTTTCTGTACAACTTTCATAATAAATTCTTCAGAATCCATCAATAATCAATAACTAAAAAATTTTCAAATGTGAATTATCAATTCAAAGCATAAATCAATTTCTTCCCAAAGAATGCTTCATCATAAAAATCTCTGCTTAGCCTTTGACCTTCGCCGACCCCTGGCGTTCGTATCATCGCTCATCTGTAGGATCGCGGGAGCAGCGGCCGCATCATCGTCTCGCCGCGTCCAATAATAAGCGCAGCGCGCGTGCGCGGGCCGCTTAAATTTCTAGACAATTAATCTTGCCGCAAAGTTTTATTACGCGAACAAGCGAGCCACTTGCGCGTGCCAGCGCCGGTAGCAGCGGAATATTAGGCGAGCGCGCGCTCGCTCCAGCCAGATAGCGGCACACTAATTTTAAAAGTTTCGCATCTCGCTCCCGCAGCAAGTTTTTCATGCTGTTAAGAAGTCCGCGTCGCCTCCTAACGAAATTTACAATTTCAATGTCGCGTCCTGGAGGCTTTAATTTTTAATCAATTTAGCGTCCAATCTTTCTTCGAGCTCGACCTATCAATCGACGTTATTATTGAGTTTTAATGTCGACGTCGCTCGGGCCTTCCTGTAACCATGGTTCGGGATCGAACGGCTGGGAGAAATAATTGAAATGGCATTATCCCGAAAAGCTTCTTCGGCCTACTTTATATTGAAATGTATTTAATAACGGTATGTATAAATGCCTGGATTCAGGATATGCATTAGCAATGGTATTAATGAAATCGAACGAATGAGCTTGATATTATAAAGTGATATGGGTATTTCAATAATACTCTATGCATTGTTAATTTTATTGAAAAGGCCTGCAATCGCCTTAACATATTATTTATTTAACTTTTTCTATTTTTGATATTTTAAATAAGCAGTTTATTATTGTAATATCATTGTGAAAAGTTTGTAAATTAATAAATACATATTAATTAGTTTAATTCTTCGCCTTTCATCTTCAGTTGGTTTTAAAATCACTTGCAGTACATGAAATGAGCAAATATGCTATAAATAAATTATTGTTAGTTGTAATAAATTATAATTAAATGTAATTAAAGTTTTCACTTTTTTATTTTCTAATAATATCTTATTGAAGATTATTAAATGCAATGATGTTGAAATTAATAATTCCTCTGTCTGTATTCAAATTTTTAATTTTTCATAATTTGTCTTCTTTCATCTTTCATAAATTCTGTGAAAATAATTACATCTTCAGACGCTCCAACATAATTTATTTTAATAGTATAACAATTATTATTTTAAAAATATTTTTAACTTTTAAAACTTCTTTATATAAGTAAAAAAGTAAATCACTAAATGTAAAAAATAGAATCAATAATTTTATTCAAATTTTGAAAATCGATATATGACACATTCATACATACGTACCTGAATTATTATATTACTTAAAAATTAATTAAATATTATGTTAATTCAAAACACTTAACATATAGTTATATATAAACATTAAAATCTAATCCAGTATGTTTTTACTATTAAAAACATTAATAAAAGTTAAATTTCGCCAAGTTTGTCTAGTCTTTACATTAGCTGAATTTGCATTCATAGCCTCGGAAGCTCGAGTTAAACTTTAGTAAAAGTAAACTTTTAGCCCATGCAGACGAGACTTGCACAGCCTCGTTTTAACCACTTTAGAATAACATTTTTTTATATCTTCATAAAACAGTGTTTTTCCTTCACAAAACTCAACTTGATTTCTTCGGTAGAGGTACGAAATAGAAATACTGCTATCTTTTTCAACACTATATAGTAATGATAACAAGTTTTTAATTAAATTCTCAAAATTCTCTCCATATTATTTTTCCATTACTTTTCTGAAAAGGATAAAAAAGATGCTAAATAATGAATAGTTTTGTTTTGGTGGTACAATACATGAACAAATTTTTTAGCGAGAATCCAACTTCTATTGTGAAGAGGACAAAAATATTTATCATTTGGATGAAAGAAATAATCTAAATTATTAATTTTTTATTGTTTTCACAAAAGAAAAAAAATAATAACAACATTTGGCCAGGGTATTGTTTGATATTTATACACTCTTTCTTTTTCTACTAAAATAAAAGATTACAAACCAAATAAGAATTATCACTTAAAGATGTTATCAACATGTTCAAAATCAACAATCAATCACTCAAATCCTCAAAGAACTATCCAAAATCCAGCAAAAAATCTTTTAAAGTCTCCTTTTTCTCGTTTTGCCTACTCGCATCTTCGCTCAGCCGCGATAATAAGCACCGCAAAAAAGAAACGAGCTCGGACGTCGGAAGGCAAACGAAAATTAACGGTCGGAGATGTTGCTTCGTGCTCCAGGTAATCGTCACGTTCTCCGGGCCATTTAAATATTATGAGAACGGCTTTTCTTTCTCTCTCCTCGCGCGGAAGGAGAACAGGTACACCGGAGGCGCGCGATAGAGAAAAGCACTCGGCGAGCTAATTCATAACTTGGCGGCTGCACCGAGAGCGTAACCAAAGTTGTTCCAAGTCGTTATACCAAAGAGAGAGAGAGAGAGAGAGGGGGGGGGAAGAGAGAGTTTATATACGTATATATATAAATATATATATATATATGTAGACGAAGGCTCTCTCACTGCAGCGGAGACTGCTATCGTGTATCGCGCGTTATAGTTGCGCAGTTACCCGCTATCTTGCCTCCTCTCTTCTCCACTTCCTTATTCTTCGCACTTAGCCTTCTTTCCCCCGACACTTTACATCTACCTCCCTCCTGCCCATGAATACGAAAGGTGGCCGCCAACCGCGCGAATGAAATTCCACTATATACGCACCGCTGCAGTGCTACGTTCCTCCATTTCCTGCCGCGATAAGTCAGCCTGTCCGATGCCTTTGCTGCAACGAATATTACGTGCAATGTTTTCTTTTCTCTTCATTGCATTGCCCATGAGAAAAAGAGAGAGAGAAAGCAGCACTCTTTCGATTATTCGAACGTGAGAGAAGGTTAGTTATGTTACAGCGTCGAGAGCTGAGAATATTTAAATCCTCGAATCTCGAGAGCTTTTGTTCTTGCGGAGAGGGCAATGCTTTTTCGCAGCGCGCGCAGAGTAACAGCCGCACACAGCTTGCCGGCGACTCATGCTAAGCGTCGGGGCGTGCCTTTTGAGGAAGCAAATTTGCCGGGCCGGGATTTTGGCTGCCGCGCTGCGCGTGTGTGCATATTCTGCTTTTTCTGGGAGGTATCCGCAGCGATGGGCGGGCGAGGCAAGCTACACCGGCTCCTGAAATATTTTCCTTTTTATGTAGCAGTTGGGTTGAGATGGTTTATGTAGAGAGGAATGTAGTGGCATAGCTTATTGTCAGTTTGTTACGATGATAAAATGGCATGATATTGACAAACTTAAGGTTTTCAGTTTGTCAATCTTTTAAAAGTACCAAGCGATAGCATATTACTTCCAAAAAATCAATACTCGAGATACATGAGAAAAGTACTTTTTTCAAGTACCCGATTCTTGGACGAAGTACTTTGAGTATTTTTTTACAAGCATTCAATACTTTTATAATGTACTTTAAATACGCAATTACAGATACTTAATTGTATTTGTACTTGTTAAAAATACTTTTTAATATAGGAAACAAGTACGATTTTGAAATTTTACAAAGATAATTATAAATAAAAAGCAGGATATGTCTGAGAACGAAAAGAAGAAAAATCACCAATCTCAACTGCTAACTATCGACAAATTACCTAAAAACCACGCAATCGCTGCTTTTAGTTCAGTCGTACAAACAACTCCTCGCCCTCCAAGCCCATCACCAAGATAAGAATCTAATCTCCCGCATCGAAGGCTCCATTCAGCTCCGAGCCCATTTTCGGCCTCGCGCTTTTTTACGCCCTCGCATTAACCCTTTATTTCCCTCCTTTCTCACGCCATTCCTCCCTGCCTCCTGTGCGCGCGCGCGCGCCCTGAAAACGACAATCGCTCGCGCATGGCTTTTCGAGTGAAATATTTAAAGGATTTCTCGCGCGCAGCCTGTTCTCCTAAGATTAAGAGCGCGCTCTCGAGAATTATTGGAGCAGAATAGAATAATTGCGGCACGCGAAATTAATGACGAGACAGAGCTATTATTAATCCTCAGAGCCGCGCGTACCTTTTTCTTTCCCGCCTATTTTTTATAAACTTCCAGCGCAAGTGCCTCAGTCGACTGGTCATGCGTGATTGACGTATTAGTGGGGAAACAGTTACTCGTTTTCGTTGGTGGCTACGCGAGAGTGCTAAAGGATTTTTTTTTTACTAAATCAGTAAAAAGAATAAAGCTATGCCTAATATATAATTAACGTAATGTTTGATATTACATTTTTTACATCTCATGAGAAACAAAAATAAGAATTACACGTTGCATTCGATTCCAGTTAAAATTTATCTAGCAGGAATTATCTAACAATAAGGTAAAATTAGACAGCTTAAGAACTTTAATAAAATGATTTAAAACAAAACCGTGTTAAACTATTAGATTGGTTTAGTATTCTTGTACTATTACAAATTATATGTTCGTGTGAGGGAGCTTCATAAATATATACTTTTAGTACGAACATAATAGTTATCTATTTTGGACAAAAAATATATTGCTACCCATAAAAATAATACCTTCCGAACATAAGGAAGATAATAGTATCGAGAGATCTAACGGCTGCAAAAATGCTCGAAGACTAGTGGCGCTGATCACACAATAGACCTCCATTCTCAATGTGATTTCTGTTCAATGCGTTTTACAGCCGTAATAAAAGATCTGGCTTGGATAAATGTATTACAGTCCTTTTAAGAATATGTTCCTTTACGGCCAACTGATGGATATGTCGGATCTAAAAATTTAAATGAAGTCGAGTAGATCAGGTATCAAGAAAATCCGTGAAGATATTTTTGTTTTTCAGATTTCTGCAACTTAAAATATTGATTCCGACTGGAAATAATAAGAAATTAATTTGAATCATTATAATCTTTTCATTCTGAATAATTAATTTTTATATTTCAATAGCTTCTTGTATGTAGAAAATAAGTCTTTTTTATTTGGAGTCATCGATTACGCCTTTTATATTTTAGTCATTATTAATAAAACTTTATTTTAAATTTGAATAAAATAATTTGAAATTGACAATCGGATTTTTTGGTACAATTTTTTAACTAATCCATTAAACTTATTTTATTTTTTTTAAATAGTTTTCAAATTTAAATATTTTTAATAACAAGCAAAGATGCTCTCAGTAACAGTGGAAAAAATTGTGCATCGCCTTCACTACCGATCTCATAACAGAAAGGCAAGCGCTGCTTTACCGATAAAGGAAATCCATAAAAATTGAAACACATTGTAAAGAATATACTTTTTATGTTTACGATCGATATAACTTTATGCTCCAAATAATAAAAGTTAAAAGAAATTATAGTGAAATTACTGCGGCAGTTATGTACAAGGTTATAAAACTTAGCGGGTGGAGGCACGCTAAAGTAGCAAAAACTAACGATATTAGATGTAAATTAATAACTACAGCAAACTACAGTAAACAATGTAAACCAATTTAAGTTTTAAATTTTAAATAAGAAATATTTTGCAGGACTTATTTTTATAAGAATAATTGAAATTTTATAATAGATTTTTTTAAGTTACTCATAAACATTAAGGTGACTTCGACGTTAAAATTATTAATTATTCATGTGTTACGTTAAAAATATTATATTATATACATTATTTAATTATTGCCTTCGATGTCAAGTACTTTTATCTATGTAAACACGATAATGCATAAAGAATTAAAAAAAAATAATAATGAAATTATACTCCTCAGTGACGGCATTTAAAGCAAAATTTTTATTTTCATAGTATAAATGAAGTTTTTGGTTATATCTTTTCAGCAACTATTATATTTCATTTATAATTTGATTCGACAAGTAACAAACTGTAACTTTTCATATTTTTTACATAAATCTTAAATTTATTAAAGTTGCTATAATTATTTCAGTTTGAATTATAACTCTCCTCATAAGAACTCATATAAAAAAATATTTTCAAAACAGAAAACCTCTTTGATAAAAAATATTTTATAGCTTAAAATTTTAAAACATATTTTTTTTTTTTTTTTTGCTTACTTATTTGCATAATTTAATGGAAACATCTTAAAAGATAAAATAAATAATGGTCAAAAATGTTGTTTGAATATCGAATCATAAAGAACTTTTCGAAATTTACATTTTGTCTATATAAACAAGAAGCATTTACCAATGAGTATAAATCAAATATAAAGAAAGTTGTGGGAGGAAAGAGGATCGGCCTCCAATTTGGATCAGTGCGAAGACCCGTGAAATAGCATCGTCTGGGTTTGGCAAGTGCAGCGCCGCCAGCTAATATATTTAAACGTATTGAGTAATTCATCTGCTGTTGTATAAAAAGCGCGCATCGAATGGCAACAAATATGTAAAATCATAATCTATATACACACCACTTTTACTATTATTAAATGTTAAGAATACATATTTTTTTTCAACATAGCACCGTAAAGTAAGAAATACATTTTAAATTAAAATAAAATTCATCCAGAAATTACATATTATTGTTTGCAATAGTTAGGAAACGTAATTATCAAGCATCAAGAGTTTGATAATTTATTAAAATTTAAGAAAAACTGATTAATGCGATGTATTAAAATTTCAGTAAGTGGAAATTTTAATACAATGAGAATTTCCAAGTATTAGAACTTTAATCCAAAAATCTAATTAATAATTTAAATTTATTTGATGCATACTGATACAAAGAAGCAAGTATAGTTATGTAGTAATTTTCATGCTAAGGCCATAAAACTTTACGGTCATAGCACGAACGATATTTTTAGATTAAGTATATCTAAAGTACGGTTTTAGAGAGTATTTAAAATATTGCAGATACGTATCCGTCAAATTCTACTTAACGGCCACAAAACGATAATGTTAATGTTAACGATAATGTTATACTTTAAGAATACAATTGGATAATGTGTTTTTCAATTTCCTACATATTGATAATCCGTGTATATTATCAATTTCTTAAACTCTTTATTGTATTAAGTACTCTTTTATATTTATGAAAGAGTAAACTCATAATAAATTTTAAATACATTTATTTGTTATATTTAAATTACGTTTTTCATATTCAAGTTACGTTGTATATTTTATACAGTATAAAAAATAAAAATTAATAGGTTAATATCGTATAACTCAAATAATTTTATTTAATAATAAATAATTACCAGTAGTAGACTATTTCACGAATAAGTTCTTATAAAAAAAAAAAAAAAGATCCTACTCAAATGCAACTTATCTATCAAAGAAATTACCCTAGTCTCCGAAAACAAGCATATTTTTACCCTCGCCAGACAGGTAGAGAAACAGCCCTCCCCATCTCCCGAAAATCACTGCAGCCGCCGCGCCAGACGGAATCGAGCCGCGCGGCGCAGGAAAAACAGTTCGGACCAGCGCACACACATAGTCGAACAGAAAAAAGGAAAGGGGTAACGGGAGCGCGGCGCACGAGACTCGTGGATTTTACAAGAGCAGCGGGCGCGCGCGCAAAGTGGATTCGAGCGAATAAAATATTCAGGAGTGTAGCGCGCGCCGCCGCCGCCGAGAATTTTTCGCCGTAGGAAATCCGATGTGCGCGATGTATATTTTATGCGTCCTTCGTATACGCGGCGTTTCGCATTCAGAGACGCCAGGCTTCGCCCCCCTCTGGTCTGTTGTCTATTCCGGGCGGCGCTGGCTTGTTTGCCGTTCGTGCGAGCGCGTTGACCGATCGACTAATTCGCATTCGATAATGGCGCATGGCGCACTGCCGGGATGACGCCCGCTCAAATATGCCCTCGTCCCTGGCTCCCAGTATTTGCTGCGTAGGACGCGCTGAGTATAGCTGAGAGAAAGAGAGAGAGAGGGAGAGTTTTGGTTAGTGCTACTTTTTGGCTTTTCGGCGGTAAGCTCGTGATAGGAAGCAGCTGACCCGGTTTATTTTGTTTGTTAACTTTGGGGGCGAAATTTGCATGGTCTATGAAAGCTGGGTCAAGGCTGCGAATAGCGCTATCGGATAATTTGATCTGATCTGGTGATCAAATAATATGGTATGACAAAAATTTTAACCATAAATAATAAACATTGACATACGCCAATAAAGAGACTTTAAAAAGAGTATTCATGTATAAACAATATTGAATTAATATATACTTAATAATATAATTTACCTACACATAACAATATGAAATACTTTTAAAATATGCATCGAAAAATAAACTAAAATAATTTTTCATTTTTTACACAGACCAAAAATAACTAGGTTCTAACAAAAGTACTCCATTGACACAATCACTTGCCCCAAATTTACAGAAACATAGACTACTATCGTTGATAACAACGAAATCTATGCGTGCGAGGATAACTCTAGTCCTGACCATGATTGGCGCATTGCGAAGTTACTGAATCAGAATGATTATATTGAGCGCTAATCACCGTCGAAAGCTCGCCGACGCGCAAAGCGACAAGAGCCTAGCTGCCACCCCCCTCCTGTCTCTGTCTCTCTCTCACTCTCTGAGTAGCACCCGCGGTTTCTTCCGCTCGATTTGCGATTAAATGTTTTGCTACGTAGCTTACTAAGAACCTTTTTGCGGTGATGGTTGAATTCGTACTGTATGGAGAATACTTTGTATTAAATGAGTTGCTTTATTTTAAATGCTTTATGACGAGATCGAGAAGTAAGGGTGTCTAGGCCTTTATGAATGATAAATGGTGTAAAATCATTTTCAAGAAAACTAAAATCTTGTTTAATTCTTATTTGAATCCTTTGCATTACGTATTTAAATGAAATAAAATATATTTATATAAATTGTAAATATTAATAATAAGTCGCTAGTGTCTGACCTAGCTCGTTTTGTTCTACTGCATAATTATCTGTGCTTATACCACAATCCGCTTGAGAATGAATTATTTTAAATATAAATAAACGTTTGAAAATAATTTGATAACCCTTTAATCGTTTTTTGAAAAGTTCAATTGATTATGTATAGAAATAAGTATGTTTCTATTTTAAATTTTCCAAATAATCTTATCAGGATATTTATGTCACTATCTTATCTTATACTTAATTCTATATTTAGAAACAGAATTACAGTAGAAAAAACATATTTTTGGCCACAGAAAAATTTATGTCAATCATTACTAGACATCTTTTTAATAATATTTAATCATTTACAAAATTCCTTAATATAATTAACTTGTATAATTTAAAATGCATTTTCTTACCTTGAAGTTTAAACATGCAGTAAAAGCAGAAAGCTGCGCATAAGCTTATGCACACAAGCTACTGTTTTGTTTAGACATACGAAATATGTTAATGTGTTTTGGAAATTAATGCGAAGCAGAACAATATTCAAATTAAGGTACGGTATATATTATAGATGCAGCAAAGATGATAATGCACATTTATCATGCGTTGCTATTCAAAGTAACTAATTTTCTTCTCTTGACAGCGAGTAAACATTTTTTACCAACAATCTGAAATCCAGGCTTTGTTGTTATTCAAATATGCAAAACGTACAGATCATTAGTATATGTATGCGCACGTAGCAATTTTTTCTTTTTTTTTAATATTTATTAATAGCACATTATAAATATTAAATATTCGGTTTATTATGCGTATGTTTAACTTTATTTTTAAAAAAGAGTATAAAAAGAATACATAAAGGGTCACCCACATAGCTATTATGTAAGTAATTTCTAATTATCTAGCTTAGAATTAAATATTTCAATTAAAATTCTTGGAACGATGTTTTTTCAAATTTAAAAATTAATTTTTATATTTCATTCAAAATAAATTCTGAAAGTTTTTAAGATAAAATTTTTAAACTAAATATTAATAAGTACAGACGATAAATAAACGTTATAAATTTGAAAAAGACATAAATTCATCATCGCAAAAACTGTCTTCACACGCACCAACTCCTGGAAAAATCTATTTCATCTATCTATTACATCTATAAAACGGATTACGCGATTACCCAGCCAGCTCGTTCGGCAAGACAACCAATTAAACGGGGTTACTCCACCCCGCCTCGAAAGAACAACGACTGGGCCCCTTTTTTCCTCGTACTTTTAAATTGAATTGAAGAAAATAATAAAAAGAAAAGAGACAAGAAAGAACGCGAGAGAGCGGAGCAAAGAAAAGGCAAGCAAAAGGTGCCGCTACTACTAGTATTTCGCAAGCCAGCCTCCTTCCTCCTCTCTCGGCAGGAGTTATCGTTTAAATTTCTATTTATTCCGGGAGCTCCGAGGAATTTTTTCCCCGGCGCGTACGTATAGCCCGAGCGACACCGAAAGCAGGCGGCAGCAAGAAGGAGAGAAAGAGAGAATGCGCGCGTTTTTCCCGTATATACAACAACGCGATCGAATAAAAAGGGTAAAACACGTCGCGATAACGCGCCGGCGCAGCGTTCGGTCTCTCTGCAGCCCGTAGAGAGAGCGAGAGAGAGAGAGAAAGTGCCGCCCTGTTTAGACGACAAAGAAAATAGGTGAATAAAGTAGCGAGCGTCTGCGTGAGTACGTGGGTGTATCTATTTGCGCGCTCTCGCATCTTCCTCTTTCTCTCTCTCCCTCTCTCAATATGGGATGCCGACCGCGAAAAATATGGCTCGCCAAACGCGTAAAAGTATTTTCGAGAATCAATAGAGAGATAAAAGCGCACGGGCGTATCCCAGACGGTATAAATAGATCGATCGTGCTTGGCGATTCCCGGAGTAAGAGCCGTGGAGCGGCGGATTTAAAAAAATGTATTCCAGCCTCGCCCGCGCGCAAGCCCATTGTCTCTCATCCGCCTGTAAAAAGGTTCCGGCAATTTAATTTAATCACCGGGAGCGCACATGCCACGCACAGGCTCGCTCAATTCTGCCTCTTTCTCCCCCCGCGTCCGCGGGGGCAATTCGGCCGCACGTGCAGTCTGCTCGGACTTTGTCCGCGTTATAAGACGACGGAGCGGGGGTCGCCTAGTCGGCAAGCCGAGCTTGCAAGCTCCGGGGAGAGGGACGAGAGAGCGAAGCATGGGGAGGGGGTAATAATAGTCCCTGTAACACCATCTTAACCTTGCGCAGCTTCTCCCACTCTCTTGGCCTGGAGTTTACGGGGCTGGAGAAGGTATATCGTTAAAGGTGAGCTTGCGCTCTCACGAAGTAGGAGCGAAAAGGGAATAAATTATTAAGGCGAAGAGAGCCGAGCGAGCGAGCGCGCTGCGCGAATTATAATTATTATTAATGTTTCGTGAATTTATCAAGGGACCGTGTGGCCCGCGCGCTGTTCAAGGGGGCGGCGGCGGCTGGCTGAGTAATGCGGAATAAACTGGAATAACGATCGCAGGCGCGACTTTATGTTGCGTTGCGGCGGTGCGAATTGCACGCGAGATATTTTCGGCTTATTTATGAGCGTAATCGTTCGCTATAAATTCACTTTTATTGTCGACGAGCGAGCCCGAGAGCTTTTAAGAAAACAGCTCCGTGTATAACTTGGGTACGTGTACCGAGCGCGGGGCACTGCGTAGGAGCGAGAGGAGGGCGAGAAAAAAAAAGAAGGCGGCGGCCTTACGCTCTGAATGAGTAATTGCGAAAATGCTGAAAAATTCACGGGAGGTCTGGCGCGCAGCGGCTTTGTGCGCGGAGTGGATTTTCCCCGGCGATCCTACGAATTATTATTACGCCTATTCATTTTGAAGCGCGTTCTTTTCTCACGCTCCGCTCCTCCTGCTCTGTACGTTTCCCCCGAGCGAAATAAAAATCTTAGCCAGTCCCTTTGCGCGCGAGTCGTTTCTGCGCGTACGGCGACGAATGTTTATTGTGCGCCCCCTTTCTCTCGCTCCTTTTGTGCCCGAGAGCGAGCGAGATTCCATTTAGAATTATACAGCGCGAGGATAGAGAGAGAGAAAGCTTGGAGTCAAAATTCATAGTACATTGTACGAGAAACTAAAGTGTGTCGTTCTTTTGAAGAGCCTTGGGTGACCTGTATTTTTTTCGGGGCGAGACGGCATGGGACATGTATTTTATTAAAGAGGGTAAAAAGGGAGGAAAGGGGGATTTGTCGGTTGTTGATTATTTTGGAATAATTCAGCCATTTGTAGGAATTATAAAAAATCTTCTATTTAGTCTGATAAATTTGTTCTTATAAATTCAAAAGTGTTGCGACAAAATAGTCAACAAATTTGTAATGGCTTGCAAATGTATTCTCATTTTTTACGGTTTATATGAAACAATAATAATATTTTTCTTTCTGAGAGCTAAGCTCACTTAAGTATTTTTTGTTTATGAATGAAGTGTAAGTATTGCGACATTAAAAATGTTTGAACACTTATAACCACTGCTCAAAATAGGCCAACGATAGTAAACGATAAAGTTGTTAGCTTCAATAAGTCTTCTTGCTCTTTTACCATTAGTCTAGCGCAAAATCGTTTGTCTATTGCGCGGATAAAATTTTCAAAGTATAAATTTTATATTATTTAAGGTCTAAAAGCTCATCACAAAGGCTTTAGCGAACTGTTGAACCAATAACAGCAGAATATCAAAATAGCAGTACCATAAAGCCTGTCATACTTCTTTTTTTTTTAAGCGGATTATTTTATTGTGTACCATGTGCACTGATCTATGATTTATATGCACTGCATTGTTTATTTGAGTCAGTAAAATTGAACTATTAGTACTAGAGCTTTTTTGGTTGTTAGTAATAGTATAATTATCTCTTGTTTGAATCAATGAATATATATTTAAGAAAAATTTTGATCAGGTAAGTATGGTCGACTTTACAACTAAAATAAAAAATTAATTATTTGAATAAAAAGAAGTATTCAAAAGTCATAAAATCAATGGATTTTAATCTGCAACGTCTAAAAGGCATATTTGGAAAAATCGAAAACGGCCTTCGATTGAAAGCTACTCAGAAAAGTAGAGAGGACTTGAAATACGTCATTATTTCATAGTACGCTTTTGACCTGCATTTCTATCTGCTTTAGAGGAGGTCGACAATCTGGAAGCATCTGCAGTAAAACTGAAAATTTTCATTTTTATATTTTTAATCCGAATGCAAAATAAAAACAAAATCAATTAACAAAATAAAATTAAAATTTATGAACTAGAGATAAAAGCAAATAATGATTGTCAATGTAGACATCTATTCTTGAGCACAAGAACATGTATGCGTATTATCACGAAAAAGGATTAGAGTTATTATAACAAAACAATGCGCAGCGGTTACCTTTTCACGAAGAAAATGCGCAAGTCTCGTCCGGGTCGAATCCGATTATAGAGTCGAGCCTTATTTAATCCCATTCTACCTCTCTCTACCTCCCTCCCTCCCGAAGCTCAAAGCAGACAATTTAACGGCGAGCAAGCGCGCTGAAACAAAAGCTAGGATGAAAAATTAACGTTAAATATCAAACCATCTTCTTTACGCTTGAAATCCAACGTCAATTCTATCGTCGCAACCAATGTGCATTTCCCTATAAATCGCTGATATTGTAATTTCATGAAGTACCGTTATTTTCACTGTAGAGCGTAATTAATTAATTATTAAATTAAGGGGTTTTGATTGGTTGCTATGAATATTTTGCTATACAATATTTACTTAGTAACCCTTAGTCCTGTGTTTAGAAAATGCCAAATTATGTCGGGATTTTGTGGAGACAAAATGTCCAATCTTACATTGCACGCGAAATGGCCGCCAGCATTTTTAAATGAAGGACAACATTTCTAGGCTTAAATATTTTGCAAAAATCACTGATAAAAAACAATAAACCGTTTTTATAGTTAACAAATTTTGATTTACAATGATAAAGTGTGACATAAAATGAAAACAAGTAAAAGAAAGAAAAATTATAAGTGATATTATAAAGTAAAAGAAAATAGTAATAAGTTTACAATTTGACATTATTTTTAATTTTTTGTCTTTCGTTTCACGAAAAATGAAAATAACTAATAATAAATAATATTTAGGAATAAATAATAATAAGAAATGGCAACAAAAAGAAGAATATAGAGTACAAAAAGCAGTAAAAAGTGATAAAAAGTAGTGAAAAATAATAAAAAGATTTATCAAATTTGTACTTTATAATAACTTTTTTATTACATTATTTCACTTTCTTTCACCATTTATCACATTTTTTATCACTTGTTACAGTTTCTCACATTTTATTATTTTTGGAAACTATTTCCTCTAACGTTACGAAATGAAAACACTCGCGTGCCACTTTCTTTATGTGAGCAATTGTCAACTTTCCTTATATGATCAACAATGTACTATTGTTGCAGAAAATTCAGGATTGCGATTAATTATACTTAGCCAGGTAAAATTATAGCTTATATACCTATACAACCTATGCATACATCCCTTGGTATCATTGACCTCTACGCGATCTCGGATCCGAAACGTCGAAAGCGATAATGTATATCGGGTGTACCTTATCAACTATAGATCTAACGTAGTATCCGCGCGCGAACGTATCGAGTTCGGATGTTCGGGGTAAATACCATTATCGGTGTAGCCTGACCAGCATGAATCCTAAGCCCAATTCATCGTATGATGATAATAACAAATTAAAACATTTTTGATATTATTAAACAATATATATAAGAGCCTATTGATTAAAGGACTATCGACAAAAATCATATGAATTATCCCAGAAATCAATCTCAGGATTAATAATCTGATTTATTGTGGGATATTTTTTACAAATTGGTGCTATATATAATGAATTTTTATAATTTTTTTAACCTCATTACAAAGCCATAAAATTCTTTTAATTTATTTAATTTAAAAAAATAGCATTAATTTCTAATTAGCAATGCAAATAAGCACAAAAAATATAATGATAAAGATAAGGTCTGCAATTAAAATGATATTTTGATTTAATTACATCATTTGAATTCCTCCTCTCATAATACCGTCTGCAAAATCAATATTTACCAGGCTTGCATAACATCTTTGAAGTTAAATTTCATTCATTATATAGATAATTTTCCGGAATAAATACGCACATCCAAACGATTTTATATAAACACCAAACGTAAAATCATGCCTCGCAATAAATTGTGTCTCGGCACAAGAATCTTGCGCAAACAAACAGCGTTCGTTAAAGAAG
>JAPYZB010003105.1:0-13079 GCA_030522745.1 Eupelmus kiefferi | reverse complement strand
ATAAATTTATAATAAACACATAATTAGAATTTTTGAGGTTTTATTTGGTTTTTTTTTCTTAAGCCTTATGCGAGTTTAAACAGAGTTAGAACGATTGTATTAGATTGCATTACAAAAAAAGAAAAATATTATTGTATTTCTACTGCGATTATAATCACTTAAAAATGCAAACAATTTCGATAAATCGTATAAAAACATTATCAGTCTGCGATTACATCCGATTCTCTAGTTATCGCAAGTCTCACTCGCAGAGGACTTTTAACTTCAAGTACAATCGAAATTGCTTTTTATGTACAAGAGAAATTGAACGTGATCAAAATCATGTAGTAGCCACTTCTTTCTTTAAAATGGAATACATCGAACGATGTTTTATCGGTAGTTGTTCACAAATATCAAAAAAATTAATATAAACATGATCTTTCTAATTTCTTGGCGTTGTGTTTCCTGGAGCTATTGGCATCTCTCCCCCTTGCGTGGTCTCTCGCTGTGGACTCTAAAATAATTAAATATATTTTTTTATTACTTATGCTGATCATAGAATTATTTTTATAATACAATTTTAACGGATTCTTACTTTTACTTGAATTGAATGTTTTAAAATTGCTGCCCTTAAAATTAGCAACCGGGTGCGCCTTCTGTATTCTTTACCTAAATTAATTGATTTTTCGAAAGTTGTACTACGCTGATCCACATCTTTGGCGTATAAAATCTATATAAAAAAGAGTACCATTTTAGAATTTGCTGAATAATACTTTTTATGATAATTTTATGAAACTTACCTTGTTATGAGAATCAATACGGGCTTGAATCTGTCCATCAAGTATGAGTTGCATGAGTTCATCTTCCAAAGCGGAAACAGTTCTGTTAAATGCTGTTGCCATGCGTCTCATGTCGGCACTGAGGTAAGGACTAAAGTATTGTATTAACGCCCGATTACGTATTTGAAGATAGAGCGTGTTAACGTGAGGCGCAATATACATATCTAGCAAAATATTATCTTTAATTTCATCCAGTAATTTTAAGCAAGAAGCATACTTTGACTCATAGAATTTGAAGATTATATCTCTTAATTGTGGCTCCAACTCCAAGAAAAGTTTGAATGAGCTGCTGAAAATTACTTGTTTTTGCAACTCATGCCTGTATAAGAAATATTTGGTTTGTAATATTTTTAACAATAAAATATGTTATTTTTAATATAAATTTATGAAAATTAATAGTATTTTTATTATGTAATCATACCTATCAAAAGTAGCTAAAGCACATAATCCACCATAGAGTGCAACATTACCAGGAGAAAGAATCTCTGGAAAATCACAATGATCAAGTGAAGCTTGTAAGAATAGCTTCGCAGCAGATTTGTACTTCCTGGTTGCAAGTTCTGCTAAACCTGCAGCAACTTTCAATTTTGTTACTATTGCTAAATTATTATCTTTTCCATGTACATCTGGAAAGTCAGGAGTGTTCTGAGCCTTTGTAACGTAACTGATTACATGAGTCCAGTTTTGCAAATATATAGAAACTTTTAAGACATTCCAGCACATGTTCACAACATGTTTACCACTGGTACAATAATCACGTGCCCTCGAATAACACTTTAATGCATTACCAAGATCTCCACAATCTAAGTAATGATCTCCCAAATCATCATGACCTCTTCTTATACTTTCCTTGATGGAGTTACTTTTATAATTTTTAAGATCAGTGTCAAACTTTTCCAGTTTTAAAGCAGCTTTTTTAGATCTTGTGTCTACCCAAATTTGGTCCACTGTGGGTATATCTTGAGATGTGGACTGAGCAGCTACATCAGGTAATCCAGGAGCGCTCAGCGCTAGTGCTAATTTTTTGTGTAATATTAAATATAGAGAAACGTACATTAACCTAAACAGTTTTGCAAGTCCTGTGTAACTGTTTGCGTATACTTCTAAATCCTGAAAAGTAATTATCGCCAAGTTAAAAAATATACTTTTTACAATTATTATTATTTGAAAGTAGAATTAATATTGACCAACATAAAAATTTAACATAGGTATAATTATACCAAATTTTGCTTATAGATTGCATATAACTAATTATACTTCACTTTTTATATCTCTCTTATATTAGGACAAATGTAGGTATGTAAATTATGAAAATTTTATTAATAAATAAAGTTTTAATCAAACAAAACAAGAATTATGAAAACAAGGCCTCTATATTCAGAGTAAAATGTAATCATTGTGAAACAATGGCCAAATAATAATGATAAAATCATACAAACCAAAGTTGGATTTTCAACGATATATGGCTCCTCTTCCGTATTATCATTGTCCTCAGCGGGTGCATCAACCTGCATAGGCTCAACGGCATTTTGTTGAGCAAAGGAAAACATTGTGGCCGATTGAAAGAAGCGTTTCGACGATAGTTACGATAAGTCGGCGAATTCGCAAAATCCTTTCCAACCTATATACACTGGCAACTTAACCCTAATTTCGGCGTCAAAAGATTTGTGAATTAAATATTTTAATACTCTGTTTACGAAGTTAGATCGATAGCGATTATTGTGAGATTTACCTGTTCAGTAAAGACGATTCTTTTTATCACATCTGTCTTTAGAAATTGACAGTTTATCATCTTAATTCCTCGAATTTACGCCATAATTGTAGCCTGGCGCAAGGAAAATGTCAATTTTTAGCCTGTGGATCGTTTAGGGCGCACTTTCACGACAAGCGGGTAAGCAGCCATTGCGCAGGCTCAGTAGACTGCAGCGCTGCTTTCAAGCAATGCCGCCGCACATTTGACTTTTCCAATTCAATCGCACATTTTTCTTCGTAAACAATGCAATGAGACTTGCAGATATGTTTTGAACAATACAGAAAAAATGAAATAGGCACTATATTAATTAAGAAATTTTTATATTTATTCTAAAACTCAAGGTAAGTAAAATTGAAATATATTAATTTACTAAATAATGCTTTATTTACAATTTAAATACATTTCTAACCTAGAATATATTATCACTATGATTAAATTAGTTGTCAAATTATATTTTTACCTGAAAATCATGTTATTTATTGAATTTCAGATAGATAGAATCCTAATAAAATGTTTGTTTTGGCTGAAATGAAGGACACGGTCAGAATACCACCTTGGAAATTTAAGAAAAAATTGAACGATGCAATTGCAGATGAACTTAACAGAAAATTGTCAAACAAGGTTTATTTAAATGTTGGCTTATGTATTGCATTGAATGATCTTTTAAAAATAGAAGAATCATATATTTTTCCTGGTGATGGAGCATCACACACAAAAGTAATTTTTCGGTATATAATTTTCCGTCCTTTTATGGAAGAAGTTTTGATTGGAAAAATTCGTAGTTGTAACATGGATGGAGTACATGTGACCCTAGGATTTTTTGAAGACATAGTTATTCCACCACATAAATTACAATACCCATCAAGGTTTGATCAAACTGAGCAAGTTTGGGTTTGGGAATATGATACTGGAAATGGAGATAAACATGACCTTTTCATGGATGTAGGAGAAATCATTCGTTTTAGAGTGGTTAAAGAGACTTTCACCGAATCATTACCAAGTAATCCTCATGGACCAAAAGATTCTGCTGAGAAAGCAGAATCAAAAAGTGTATCGCCATATACTTTGGAAGCCGCAATTGATGAACCTGGACTTGGATTACTTTCTTGGTGGGAAAATACATAAATAGACTGATTGAAAAGTACATAAGTTGTAAATATAAATAAAATAAAAACTTTTACATGTGTAATTTTACATTAAAAAATAAAGTTAAGATTGTTGTTAGAATATTTTATTAATTTTTTAATTATTTAAACTAATATTGCAAACCTAATAATTGATTATAATATAGAGGTAATTATTTAGAGCTAATTATTTAAAATATTAAAGAAAAATTATTTTATAGGGAAAAAATATAAAAAATTTTACAGCCCATATTTTTAATTTTTATTTTAATTTAGTAAATATTTACAAAATTAATAAATTTGTATATTTTAACTCATAAAATCAAAATCAAAAAATTTATTCTACGTTAAGTAAAGATCAGTAATTTTGCACATCTTTCAACGAAATCTCTACTGTGCGTAATAATCCTACTGTACACCTGTACAGTAGAGATTTCATTTTTATTCGTAAGTATACGCATGTGCCAACATTCACTATATATCACGGCAGTCACGTGGTATGTTCACAGTGTTTAAAGAGAAATTTTACTGTAGAATGCTGACACAAGATACATCTGCGTATTTATGTACGCACGCAAAGATAACAGAATAAGATGAAAATAGAAGTGGGGGATGCCATCGTATTTAATACTGCCTTTCGAAACACCTTGATATTCGATCTTGGGGGGGCATTATCATTAACCTTAAAGTAAATCGGAAAATGTTTTGGAAAATAGGAGTTCCAAAATTTTGATAAGTTAGAAATCGTCTCTGGTAAAAAAGTACAAACACACAGTGAGTGAATGATCATCTTTAACTTTGTGTTTATATTGCGCCATTATCGTTCTTTCAAACAGATTGCAACAAATGTCATTTTTAATAACAAGTGAATGATTAATTTTATCAATCATTGTTTGCGTTTTATTGAATAATAATGTGAAATTTTTGTTTATCAAATTTAACAGTGCTTATTTTCAAAATTTTTGAAAGAAAGAACGATTTGAAATAAATTCATATTAGTACGAAATTTCAAATAATTTCATATTTATCAGCAATATTTAATACATAAATTTTACAGATATGGCTGAAGGAGGATCACCTTTAAATTTGTCGTACCTGAGGAGTCGGAGAGGTAATCGTGGTGCAAGAAAGCCTCAAGGAAAAACTCTGGAAAATGGGGAAGATAGCACAGTGGCTCCTAAAGTCATAATAAAAAAGAGGCCACCTCGTCGGCCAAAATTGCCAGATGGTAGTGTAGTACCTGTTACCTCATTTAGTCAAACCATTGAAACTAGTGAAACTGGCATTGATAGTGTTGACAATAGTACAGTTGAAAGTGCAGAGAGAATAACAAATATGGTTTATATTGAGCAGATGATTACAGGGACTGAAAAACAGTTTGCTTCGTTACAATTAAGCCAGGAATCACTTATTAATGTTCGTTAAACAAGATTACATCAATTATAAATATATTAGCAAAATTGAACAATACTATTAATTTAACTATTTTTTTTATTTTTAGAGAACAGAGAGTAATTCATCTACACCAGAAAAATCAGTGAATACAAATGCTAAAAAAAAAGTTAGAACTCGCAGAAGGCAAAACCAATCTAAACTCCAAAAACCTGAAAACATTGAGTCAAATAGTATTGAAGATTCTAAAGCCAGTACAAGTAACTACAAAAGTAAAAAACAAAAAGAAGATAGACCTAAATATGTGAAAGGTAATAGAACTAAAAATTATAAAGCTCAAAGAAGTGCGTCAGAAGAAAACGACTCTAGAGGAAATTCTGAAAAAGGTGATAATAACTCAAAAGAAAGAAAAAAATTAAAAGATAAGAAGAAAAGAGAGAAGAAGGTCTTTTGTGAACATTTATCTGTTGAGGTTGTAAGGAAAATTCTAGCTGCTCAAGATCCTGAAAATCCTAATGTTATAGAAGGCTATATTCGCATAAATCCTAGGTGTTATCAAAATGCCTACATTTCTTTAGCAACAGGTGATCAAGACATTCTAATTGTTGGCTTAAAGGATCGCAATCGAGCATTGGAAGGAGATTTAGTAGCTGTAATTATAAATCCTCCAGATAAATGGTTTAAGTTAAGTGAAAATACTTTTCAAAAAACTGGAACAGTTTGTAGTATTTTAGAAAAGGCCCATCCAAGAAAAGCAGTTGGTTATCTAAAGAAGCAAGATGTTTTTGTGTTCCTTCAACCCAGAGATTCAAGGGTACCATTAATGAAAATCAATCCAAAAAGTGTTCCTAGAAACTTTTATGACAATCCTGATACCTTTAAAGAAACTTTATTTTTGTGCAATATTGTAGATTGGAAGAAAGTAGCTTTTGCTGAAGGGTAAATAATATTTTACTTATTTAAATAGTTTGAATTCCGACACATTAAAAATTTATATAAGATAATAATTTTATATTATTTAATTATAGAGAAATCCAACAAGTTGTAGGTGTTAAAGGTGATTTAAATGTAGAGACACATGCAATTTTATTAGAAAATGATTTAATTTTAACACCATATGAAGATGAATTATTAAAAGATCTTCCACCTGCTGATTACATTCCAACTGAATCAGATATTATAGATAGAGAAGATTTAAGAAAAACTTGTATCTTTACAATAGATCCTGCTACTGCGGTCGATTTAGACGATGCAATGTCTTGCAGACTTTTAGAAAACGGAAATTTTGAGGTATAGTTATTATTATAATTGAAGTTAGAGAAAAATATTTTATAAATATTTAATAATTTTACATATTTTTTCTAGGTTGGTGTTCACATAGCAGATGTCACGCACTTCCTAGAGGCATTTTCACCACTAGATAGAAGAGTCGCTGAGCGTGCAACCACAGTTTACATGGTCGACAATGTTTATCACATGCTGCCAAAACAGTTATGCTTAACGTGTTCTTTACTGCCAGGTCTGGACAAATTAGCTTTTTCCGTTATTATAGAAATGACGCCCGATGCTGAAATAGTTAATTATCGTTTTTCGAAGACTGTGATAAACTCTTGTTGTCAAATGTCTTATGATCAAGCACAAATTATGATCGACAATGAGACGTATGATTGGGAGAGCGATGGGTCTTTGAAAATCGCTGGAAATTACGAGCCATCTGATTTAACTAAGGTTGTTAGAAACTTATTCAATTTATCTACGCAGCTAAAAAAGAGAAGGTTTGACGAAGGCGCGTTACGAATAGATCAACCGAAGTTGTGCGTATTTTTAAATAAGGAATCAGGAATACCATTTTCTTATAAACTTGAAGAAAGAAAAGAAAGTAACAGGTATGAACAACAACATAACATTGTTTAATTTATTACAGAATTCTTAAATTATTTTTATAAATGTTATTATTCAGTCTTATAGAAGAATTCATGTTGCTGGCAAACATGACGGTTGCAAAACACTTGTACGAAAAACTACCAGAAGTAGCTCTTTTAAGATCGCACGCGGAACCATCTATGCGAATATTGGCAAAAACTCGTGAATTATTAACTAAATTTGGAGTACTTCTGGATGTTGAATCGGCTGGGACTCTGCATAATAGTTTACTTATGTATCAGCCTAATACGCCTGATGATATGGATGGTACTGTAGACATAGCGCAATATAGAATGATGGTGATAAATAGTCTTTGTGCAAAATCCATGACGGTAAATTGCTTTCATTTTTTACTTTTTTGAATTTTAGTGAATAAATTACTTACTACTTTTTTCTATTAATTTTTTTAGCGCGCGGTGTACAGATGTTCCGCAACAGTCAAAACTAAGGAAGGTTTAAGACATTACGCATTAAATGCTGAATTTTATACTCATTTCACATCTCCAATCAGAAGATATCCCGATTGTGTTGTCCATCGATTGCTTTACTCAACCATTAAAAATGTACCTCTACCATCAGAATGGTCTTCACAAGTTTGCGCGCAGTAAGTCGGAAAAATTCAACATTCAAATATTTACAAATCATATAAAAAATATTAAAAATAACACTAATTTCAGAATTGCAACTAACTGTAACACGAAAAAATACTCGGCAAAACTTGCCCAGGAGCAGAGTAACGCTCTGTACTTTACATACATGTTAGATTTGCAGGGTTCGATGAATACCCTAGCAATTGTAATGGACGTAAAAGAGCGATCAGCCGACGCAATGCTCTGTGATACCGGCCTGAAGGTCCGTCTCTATTTCTCTGACACGATAGAAGAAACTAAGTCGGAATTTACAATGGAACATGATGTGCCAACCATCAAACTTACATGGATTGAGCGCCAAATTGTACAAGTACGTAAAATATAAATTCATGACGTTCAAGTTTTTTAAGTTTTACTTCTAGTATTAATTCATTTAAAATTTCCAGGTTATAAATATTTTTAGTATATGTTCCGTAAAAATTACAAAACATCCACAAATGTTCAAACTCCAAGGAATTATATTACCACCTCCAAAAATGGATAAGAATTCAAGTCTAGATACCGAATAATTCAATTAAATTTCGGAATCAATTGAATTGTCGATGTATATTTGTTTTATGCATGAAATTGTATTTATTAGAAAAACGAATTAGAAAAAGTTTAACGAAAAACGCTATAATGAAATTTTGGATTTCTTAAAGGAATTATATATATGATGGTCTACTGTTACAAATCCCAATGACAGAACTAATTTATAAATAAACGATAATTTTTTATGTAAATAAACTTTTTTTGACGAATTTTTGTGTGTTATTCAAATTACAAGCATACTTATTTTAGTTAAATTAAAAATAAATAACATTTAAATTATAATAAAAACATAAAAATTGAGTAGAAAGGAACAAACAAGTTATAAAATATCGATTTGACATTATTTGCATTATTACTACCATAGGTACTTTTTTTAAAAGTGAGCTTTACAAAAAATATTCCATTGACTATTGAGTAAAATAATAAATAGTGAATTTTTGCTGGTATAAAAGATTTCAATTTCACCTACAGTATTGACCAAAAATCCCGATAATTTTTATATATAAATATTTTAAAATAATTATTTTTAAAAAAGTATATTAAAAAAGTCATCCATTTAAGAATAGCATAACAAATTTACGTTTTCTGAATTTAATAAAAAAACGACAAGTGGTTAAAATAAGTTATAAATTTGCTTCAATTACTTGTAAGTTTCTCTTTAATTAATATATATATGTACCAAAAATATAAGTGCTCGATTTTCAAGTAAAAACATAAATTAAAGTTAATAATTAAACAACTGAGAACTCTTAAAAATCTATAATATTTATTAAATTGGCTAATAATTTTCTTTCTAATTTTATTTTAACTTTGTGTCTTTTCTAAAAGTAAGCCTTCAGCTGGGTTCGATTAACGAAGTCCTTGTCTCAAATTCCGCATTTGAATGGGTGCAGCCCCTTAAGGTAACTATATATCCATATATAACACTCAAGACCTGATCGTTCGCAAACTTTGTATTTAGTCTATATATTACGAATATCGCGAGATTGCTGTTAGTATTCAAAAAGCAGACCCAAGAATTTTTCATCATTAAAGCTTTGTTATTTGCAAATGCTGCGGATAATGAAGCAGCTCAGGGCATATTATTTGTAAAAAGTCAAAATGCAAAATTAGATTTTTTATTGTTAAATAAGAGAGTTTTATAATTAAAATTTAAAATGTTAAATTTGTATAAAAAACGTTTTTAAAAATTGCAGAAAAAAGTTCCATTATTACCTATTCCGTGATTTTGGTGCTTTGAAATTTACAGTGCATGTCCAGAGATATCGAATTTTAGTGTACTGTGAACTGGAAAACTCTACTGTAATAAAAAGTTTAACTACGAAAAACATTGCAGGAATAAGGAAAGTAATGAAAAAATGTCTTTACCGCTACCGTTTTTTTATCGCTTTTGCAAGTGGCGTTCTTTAAATACGTAATATTCATCAATGAAAAGAATTGCATTTGAAGCTGTTTTACAATTAGTTTCTAATGTATCTTCTGCAATGACAATAGAAAATACTTATATTGAATGTATAAAATATAATTGAGAATTTAATACGTTGCAATGAATTAATATTAGCCGAAAAATATTATATTACTCCTGTTATACGTGTTGATTTCAGGATATGTTTTTGTCTTCAATCATCCGAGTTACTCACCTGTTTAAAAAAGAACTGTTATTTAACCTATTAAATTTGGCCGGTGTTCCATAATAATACAGCAGCAATCTTAATTTTAACTGCATTCAAATGTGACTATAAAAGTATATTGTGTTCCAAGGACGTAAAGTGGATCTCTTATTCGCCTGTAGGTGGATTTGTATAGGTAGAGCGAATCGTAACAGAGCAGGCTTGAACCAAAAACGAGTACTTTTGTAATGTATAGTATGAATCAAATTTTTATTTTTTGTGCTTAATTACCATTTAATTACGGATTTCGATAAACTTTGCAAAGTGATTCTTTGACCTAAAATATGAAACGTGTCTCGGCATTTAAATAAATGGACCTTGGTGCTTTAAATTTAACTCGTTTGAGCATAACAGGCTTAAAAACATGGTTAAACTTGAACTCTTATTGTCACTTTATTATTTAAAGTGTAAAAAATATAAGCTTTGAAAGTTTCATCCGTGATCCAAAGATGATGAGATACTCTGCTTGTAAGAAGTTATGTTAATATTATTATAATAATATTATTATATCAAGTGAGTGTTATTATATATATGAGTCGACTATAGGAGGTAAAGAGTTTGCTAGTCTATGCACGCGTAAATTATGTTACCCGAGCCGAATAGAAGGTGAACCCTTGCTAGGGTAACAAATATCACGTTCTCGGGGAAGCATCTTCTTCATTGTAGTGGTACGTATTAAAGCTACTACTTTTTAACGTATTTTTGGCCTCAAAAAATTATTACATTATAAATTGCTGTTATAGTAAGAATTTAAAAAATCTTTAAGATAGTAAGTGCATAACGCAATATTATATACTGTTGCAACAATCGATTAATAAAAACAGAAATATAAAATAAAAAAGATATATATAATATATTTAATTATTATTTTAAACGTGCTTAAAAGTTTTTATTCAAGTTTAAATATTCAAATATTAATCTTGTAAGTATAATCTTTCTACAGATAAACGTACAATTAATAAAAATCTCGGAAAAACGCTAATGTTAGAACCTTCTAAATCTACAAATAAAAAAACTAAAATCGACTTTTCTCGTGAACAAAACGATAAAGGACGCGCGCGCATTAACACGCCTCCCTTTTACAACCTGTCATTATCTCCCTGCGTGCAGGGACACATGATTGATCCTCGCGCCAACTTATTCATACAGCTCTCCTCCTACACTCCAACTATATATGATATTCAAGATACATATATACTATAAATCGCGCGATCGCCTATCGGCGAAAGCTCCGATTATTCCTGTTAACGCGCCGATTGAAATTCGAGAGATGCTCGAGGCAGAGCAGGAGACAGGAAAGGGCGAGGCCGCAGGCGAAGATGGAGAGGAGCGGCGCGATGCCCCAGATGCCGATCGGCGAATGAACTGACTCGGGCACGTAGTCCAGCCTGCGGAAGTACCAGTTGTGCAGCTTCTGTATCACTCCGCTGTCCTCGAGTTTTCGAAGGCTGCGGATCCGGCCAAGCACCGTTACTTTTTTATGCGTAGATGGGATAAGAAAGATCGCGGGAGGAAACGAAGGATGCTGCTTACTTGTAGTTGAACGAGGTGATGTAGGGGCTTCGCTTGGTCAGAGCCATTGTCAAGACCTCGAATTGACCGGTTTCGATGTAGGTCAACGTGCAGGGAATGTAAGCGCTCACGCCTTTTAAGTATGCTTCGCTCGTGTAAAAACCCACCTTTTCGGTACAGACCTGCAAGGAACGAGGATTTTTTTTAAGGACGCAAATACTCGCATCTTGATTTTAGGTAAAATAACACTATTGCGCTACCTGTTGGAATCCAAAATAAGGATTTATTGGTAAATCATCGAGGTTTTTTAAGAACGGTTGAAGTGCCGATAGGACAGGATCTGTGCCTGACTATATTTTATGAAAAATCATTTTATCAATTAAAAATTGATATTTTAAATGTTTCTATATATCCTGAAAACATTAAAAAAATTACCAAAATAAGATCTTGATCACTGCTGTTTTGAAGTACGATCAATCGGTAGGTCCCGTCCTTGACAAAACCTTCGGTATCGGAAAATGGCAGGCTCGGTGATAAAAAGGTCAGATAGCTCGTTATCGAAGCCGAATAAATGGCCCATATCACCAGTGTTAGTAACAGCATCGTGAAGTACGCCATCCGCAACGGGGTCGCTTTGGGAAATGCTGAGTTTTTTTATGTATCGTAAAAATCTTTTCTTTGCATAAGTTTTTTTTATGTCTTTCAAAAATAACTTTTATAAATTTTTTTACTATTTTTCAAATATATTGATTGAAGAAAAGTTACTTGTGAAAAATACTTTGGATTTATTAAAAATAAAATTATTAAACTGGATTAAATTAATGACGAATTATGTAGTTATTGATCTTCAATGAACCAAGTTATTGAAAATAATTTGTTTATTACATTGAGAGTTTAACCGTAAATCTCGCGACAATTATATTTGGCGTTTCGGAAGACTTAATAACACCCCTTTTTATGTCTGCAAAATCCATACATAACAAAAAACTTAAAAATTAAAATTTATATAGTTAAACAAACATAATAAAAATGCAAAACAAAATATTAAATTTAAGTTACTTAACGAGAAATTTTTTCAATAATATATCCAATTACTTTAAATAACTTTGGTTTATTGAAAAATCAATAACTTCTTATTTTCAATATTAACTAAACTAACTAAAAAGTGTAAATTATTTTTACAACCTGGTACTCCTTGTTGGCAATATATACCCCAGATTCGAATAAAATTTTCCAAAAAGTAGTTCGAGTAGGAAATACGCATAAATTTTGACTCGCTGACAATAACTCTTATAAATGCTGTTATTAGAGATGCTGCAATCAGGATCAACGCAATGAACGACCATGAAGCTACGGTGAATGCCTAAAACCATTTTTTTTTTCATGTAACAATCAAAGTATTTTATAAATCTACACTATTAAGACCCGGTTATTTATCTACCCTTCCCGCCCTCATCTCTGTAAATCATTGATTATTTTAGCAAGGAACATTTTACGGGTCTCCGGAAAATTCGGAAGTCCCAGAGGATATGACTGCTGCAACTCGAGCTCGTTAATTCTGTGGCACGTGTTGGCCTTGCTTGAGCGCCTTTGCCGCACGAATATTTACCTCCCCTGAGAAATCTGCGCACTGAATTTGTGGGCCGGGAAAGCTCCGATACAGAGGCGAAGATTTGCTATACATTCGTTTCGCAAAACCAACAACG
>JAPYZB010003104.1:0-10829 GCA_030522745.1 Eupelmus kiefferi | reverse complement strand
CGGACCCCGGATTCGGATTCAGCGACTCCAAAAACATAAAGAACATACAGTCAGATATCGGGGAAAATACTTTCATTTTTTTTGTGGAGCTGTGTAATCTAATAATCTGTGCATAGCTTCAGGAGGACATAAATATCTTGTATTAATATATTGCTTAAGCTCATCATATTCTCAAGTATTATTCCGATTGTTTTTATTGTTATTTGAGTTTTTATTCTCATTTTGAAAATTGACGTTTGTATTTGATGTTTTGATAAATACACAATCATGACCTTTATAACAATACTTGAATAAATATTTAATGCACTGTACAGTAGAGCATACTTCTATATAAATGTGTGCATTAAATTTTAACAATAAATAAGGATTGTACGGAACAACAAATCTATTATCAGCTACTTTACAAAAATTTCGTCCAAGGTGCAGCGGTTTCGACCCAGCAAATCGAGGCAGAACTAGCGAGGAGAACGCCAGATCCAGCACTGCACAGCCAACGACGCAGCCGAGAAGTAGCGAGAAAATGCCGACCCCATCACGGCCCACTGTAAGGGACCGTTTGGTGCCAAGGAAGAGACGGGATTCTCGAGAAGGCGAGTGATTTCACGAACGAGATCTACGAGTGGCCAGCGGGAAGAGGCGAGAAGGGAGAGAGGCTGCCCAGGAGGCTCTTGCTATCATCTTAGGCATCCAAGATTTACCTAGGGAAATGTGAGAAGATGTATTAAAATGTATCTATAGCCAGCGCAGGCAGCAGCGTTAAACCCGCGGAGATAAGAGGGGAAGGCTCACTATTCGAAGGGTAGAGGTGGAAAAGAAGGAAGATGAAGATTAACCAAAGAGTCTACGGGAGGAGTAAACAAAGAGAATACAGCCGGAAAGAGGAGGAAGCAAGGGTGAGTAGCGTAAAATTGTTTATGCAATTATACATAGTGTAACGTGTCGGTAGGAGAGGGAGTGTAGACCTTAAAATTATTAGGGAAAAATGTTCAGTCTAGGGGAAGAGAGTGTGATGCGATGATCGGCATTATAACCCAGAGAGGTGCATTAAAATACCGACACCGCGCGCGACAGACAAAGCGTAAACTAACGTTTTAATTGTGTTCATACGAGTATCGGCGAAGAGAAGAAACACGGTAAGATGCTGACAGCTAGCGGAGCCAAACCAGCAGACGTTAGCCGGAGGGAGAGAGTACGCGCCCAAAGCGTGTCAGCAAACTTGGAGAGAGACAGCGCGCCAGCCGTAGCAGCTACGAGTGGGAGAGAGACGATTTTCATGCGAGAGAAAGAGAGAGGTAGCAGCATCGCGTGCGCAAGAGAAGGACAGAGAAATGGTGGAGTGCGACCGACTACAGAAAAAACTTAAAGTGTATAGAAGCGTGTAAAGATGCCAGCATAGTAATACTGTGATAATGTAAAGGAATATGGATGTATTATAAAGCGTTATGTGTGTGAATAGCGGAAGAAAGACGAGGGATTACAACAGGTGGTCGGATGAGTTGGGAACCAAGTCGAGGTTCTCAATCGGGACGACGAGAGTTTAAAACATGGAGGGGATCGAACGTGGCATTTCTAAATTAATAAAATTTAATTGAAAGCTGATGGAAATTAGGAGAAAGCGGTTCGCGTAAAGAAAGGGAGAGAGCGCTTTTGGGCGGTCGAGGGGGAAAGTGTCGGTGGCGTAGGGGAGAGGTCATTCCAGTATGGGACGTGAAAGAGCGAGAACGTGCGGTAAGAGCGGATCTCAAGACGACGACGCGGAAAGGGTTTCTTCGTGTAGCCGTTGGGATGCGAGCGAGAGGAAGCTGCGAGCCATCAAGCTGAGAGCCAAGGACAGCTAGACGTGAAAGTGATCAGCAAAGCGTGAGCCGAGCAGTAGACAGCGAGCAGCGTCGAAAGGACGAGCAAGCAGTTGGGAGAAGCGTCGAAAGGGTGTCTGGGAGTAGAGTCGCGGGGAATGAGAATTTAGCCATGGGAGAGAAAGAGAAGCGCGAGACAAGTGTGTGAGTTTGAGTAGCTGAAAGAGTGGCCGTAACCCGGACGGCCGTCGGTCCGAAGTGGAACTGCCTTGTTGAGAGAAAACCAATTGGGTCAGTGGGTGTGTGAAATCGTGACGAGTATTTTAGTGTGCGCGCCGGGAGAGATTCTTATAGGTATTCTAATTGATATAAAGTTTTTATTATCGTTATAAGGTCTTTTCATTCAATTAACCCTAACCCAGAATTTCACCACGTCACAATTTTATCTTACTTCCACACAGCTATGATTTTGCCGCGCAATGAAATTCAAGTTGTGGGTGCTCCAGAAGGATAAAAATGAAATTTTATCATGCTTCCACGCAGCTATGATTCTGCTGCGCAATGAAATTTAAGCTGAGGGTGCTCTGAATAGAAAAAAATGCAATTTCATCATTCTCCTACGCAGCTATGATTTTGCCGCGCAATTAAATTCAACTTGTGCGTGCTCTAGAAGGATAAAAATAAAATTTTATCATGCTCCGGAGCAGCTATGATTTTTCCGCGCGATGAAATTCAACTTCCGATGAAGTTAGAAGGTCACATGAGTTATTATTAAACAAACTAAATTTTCATAAACTTTGATAACGGGGTTCGTTTACCGCAAAAAAGCGGGAAATTCTGAGCCCAGTTAGAATTTTCGGCGCAAGTTGCTTCACCAATTTTCCGAGGTGTGACCTGCTAACGTCCGATGAAGTTCGCAGGTCACGTGATTTTTCTAGGAAAATAAGTTGCGGCAAAATATTGAATTCCACGTATAATTTACGGCAAATTTACGATAAATTACGCACCTATTAGTTTTTTGCTCGGTGAAAGTTGTCCTCCCAACTTCATGGGCGTAAAACTGACAGAGATAATAATTTACCTCGCTATGTTGACAATTGGTCCATGGAGCCATGGAGGTCTGGAATCAGCCTAGCTGTCCATCGTCCTCGCGACTCTTAAACCCATCGATCTTGCCAGGTCTGTGATGTCGAGTCTTTAAAGGACTTTTGGACTTTTCCCTTACCGATGCAATTCTTCTGTTGATGGACGAACCGTCACTCATGGGCTAGGAGGTCAATTAGTATGAGCGCCGTTATCACCAATGCCTCGGGCTCGGAGACCGTACGGTAGGAGGACGCTACTCGGAGCGCCCCTCCCCTCTGCACTGCGGCGAGGCGTATGCGATATTTTTCGTACCGCAGTGCCTCGGCCTAGACTTCTGCTCCGTAGAGCATGATGGACTTGGCAGAGCGCATGAGTAGACGCCTCTTGGATGGCTGTGGGCTGGTGACGTTGCCTATGAGCCTACTCAGCGATGTTGTTAAAGCCGCCGCCTTTATTATATGGCGCCAGAAGCTAGGATTGGAATCAACCATCACCCCCAGATATTTGGTGGCCAAACGTGTCCGTATGGTTGCGTCTCCTACTTGCATCTCTTGGATGCGCAAAATTTTTGCCTTTTTTGTAAGAAGGCACGATCTTCGTCTTAGAAGCGGCTAATTTTAGAACGTAGTCGTCTAGCCAGGAGACGACGCGACGCATTACCTGGTTGAGCAGCATTTGCGCTCTCTCCTTGTTTCTTGCTGTTATGACGACCGCGATGACGTTTGCGTACCTAACCAGGAAAGCCCCCTGAAGGTGGCCAACAGATATATAGGGCGGGAGTAGTAGTTCCCTAGCTCTGTAGCCTTTGCTGCCGCCACTACCTTCTGAACTCCGTCGATGGTAGATCTGCCTCGCCTAAATCCGTTCTGGCGCGGTGTCAGATCTCCTGCGGCGCGCACGGCATTAAGCAGGCGGGGCTTTAGCAATCTCTCCAGGAGTTTACCCGCCGTGTCCAACATGCACAAGGGCCAATATGATGATGGCGCATCTACTGGACTCTTGCCTTTGCTTCTGAGCACCAGTTCCGCTACCTTTAAGCGGGTGGGAAAAACTCAGGAGGCAGGAGTAATACATGTGCAGCAATAGGCTAGGGTAACTCTTCGGAACTTCTTTTAGCAGCTCTGCTGGTAGTTTGTCTGGTCCCAGAGCTCTCTTGTTTCACACGCTTGAAACTACACGCAAGAACTCCCCCTTGGTGAAAGTTGGTATTTCAAGGTTGACGGGCAGCGCTGGATCATCTGGTCTTGTTGGATGTGTGAGGAAAAGGGCGTTTACAATGTTGGTCATCGTTACTGCGTCTATGTGGCCACCTTGAATGAATTAACGCAGTTTGCGTGTGACGGTTTTATGCCCCAGACCCCAAGGATCGTTGTTGATATCCTGCACCGGTGCGTTCCAGCAGCGTTGCTGGCTATACGCTATGGCCCTTTGGAGCTCCTTCTTTGTCGCCTTATGGGCGGCTGTCTTTAGGGCTGCGTCGAGATCGTGTCTCTTGGTCCTTTGTGCGATACGTCGTAAACGAAAGCATTGCTTTTGGAGGGCCGTGATCTCGTCCGTCCACCAGTAAGCAGGTGCTCATTTCCGGTTTTTTTTGGTTCTCGGCACTGCTGATGCGCAAGCCTCGTCAATAATTTTTATAGTAACCTCAGTGACCATTTCGGCTTGCGCATTCAGTGTCAGGTCTTGCGGGACCTCTTCAATGGCGAGTTGTCCGCGTTATAAGGCTAGGGAGAGCCTCTCACGATTTATCTTCTTTATGTTCCACTTGGGGGGAACGCACGCTACTGTGTGGTTCCGAGTTTGTGCACGATCACGCATCTTTCAGGCTATCAAGTTTTGCCTTGAAGCTCTCTGTGTCGTTGTTTGGGGTGAGGTAGACTCTGAAATAGTATATGTCGGCGCTCCTCACCCATACGTGGCCGCGATCTGACCCGTGATCTGCGACGATAAACGTTTGCAGATCTGGTATCCATGTGGCGGCTGTGCCGAGCTCGTCGGAGAGCTACCCTGGCTCCTCTCTGTTCCGATATTGCATGATAACTATATCAGTTTGCTGCTCGAAACAGATCTGGGTTAGGAAGTTTTGAGCCATTGTGCTTCTATGAAAGTGCGCCTGCAGGATCGTAGCCATTTTTGTTTGCGATTTTCGCAACGGCCACTTCATTGACCCGGCTGCATGGTTAGTTTTTTCGAGTCCAAGATTCTGCACGACGCAAAGGTAACATGTCGGATTCGGCTCTGTGCAGCCTGAACTTCTATGTCCCTCTGCGCCGAATCTGATGCACTGTTGGCTCCTATCGAGGCCGTTGCACACTTGTGCATGGTGCCCAATGTCGAGGCATTTGAAACATCGCTGAGCTAGCTCTTCGCGTCTTATTCTGCATTGATCCAGCCCAACTGCTATGCGCGAGGAGTCTAGCATTTTGGCGGCCGACTCCTTCAGTGTCACAAATGCGAGACACTGTTCTCGGCTGTTGGGTCTAGTTAAGCTTACGCGCAGCGTCCCTCTGTAGTCCGAAAGTCTTTCCTGGAGAGCCTCTTCGACGTTACTCCTCGTCGTCAAGCTCGAGAGGTCCCTTATCTCGAGTGTAGCTTTAGGGTCCAGCAGCTTGACTTTTGCTTTACCCCCGACCACTTGTTTTAAGGCTTCGGTGTAGTTTGCTTTTTTTGTCGGGGGTCGCCTTTTTTAGTTCGACGAGGACACCTTCGGTAAGTGTCTTTTGGATGGACCGTATTTCAACCCCACTCTCCTCTGGGCTTAATGTTTGCAGGGATTTTAGGATGTCCGCGTAGCACTGGCCTCCTGCAGGTTTCAGAAGAATCGCCTCCGGTTTTGTCTTCTTTCTTCGTTTTTTGTTCTTCTTTCTCTTCTTCTCCTTCTGCTGACCGGGCCTGCACTCCTTTGATTTCTGCGTAGCAGCAGCAGTCGCAGCGCCTTGCTGCATTTGCAGCCGTCCTTGATGCTGCTCATATTGTTTTTGTGGGCGCTGCGGTTGTCTCTGTTGCTGCTGCTGCCAGCGGTTTAGCCTCCTGTCAGTTGGTGACACCTGGTCTTCCGCTGGCTCTTCCTGGTCCTGCGTCGGCGTGTTTTTCGCAATTTTCGTAGTCGAAGGTTGCTTCCCTCTCTTGGTTGCTACCATTTACTCTTTGCTCGCCGTTTCGCCATTAAGGCCTTTCATCTTCTTGTTTAATTGCGGGACCAGGGAAGGGCTAGCCGCCTGTCGCTTCGTGCCACCGTCCTGATGGGAGGATGTGCTGACGCTGCCTCTCGCACAGGAGCCTGCATTGGAGCCTGCTGCAGAAAGCTTCTGCAGCATCTTTTTCATTGCCGTGATTGTGGACTTCCTGATTTGACTCAGGTCAGCAGTCGGTTGACTGCTCCTGGATGGATGTTGTTTTATGAGCAGTTATTTTTACGAGGACCCGGTTCGCTTTACATCCAAAGGAATCAGCGTCGGCCACCGGGGCATTTACCTGATCGGAATCAATGGCGAGATGTTCTGGAATACTAGTAATAGACCAGCTCGCGTGGAGATACTGATTTTTGTCGCACATATTAATCGTGTGGGGTTTTTTTTCAGGGTCCCTGCTCCATAGCAGGTTTTGTGGTTAACTTCGGCTAGATTTCCGGTACTGTCTATATCTGGAGGGCAGTCTCCGCTGCACCACGCCGGAGAAATGCCAGCTACCGGACCAGCAACGGGCCGCTGTATGAAAAAGCGAGGTTTTTAGAGAGGGCGAGACCTCTCACCTGTGCGCCAGATCAATGGACCCTAAAGGGGTGCTACCATCCGGGCCAGATGGACCCCCAGCCAGTGCTTCATTAGCCGTGACCGTTATGGCGTTGCTGCGAGAGCAGTGACGCGACGGTCTCGTTATCCGGGGGGCGGTTCCTAGACCCTGAGAGCTGGCGTTTCCCTCACCATGCCAGGAATGGCATGGATCATTCAGTTATTTTCCCAATAATAATTTTTTTTTTTTTGCGGTGGAGGAGGGGGGGGGGAAGGGAAATGCATAAGGCACCGTCAGGGGCCGCGTAATGCAGGCCCCTGGTGTGTCGGAGTCTTCAGTCATATCAAAGCATACCGACTAGAAACCCACCTCCTATGGTGAGGTTGTTTGCTGCCGCCCCGGAACCGTCTAAAGGATATTACTTCGGGCGGCCCCCACCCATCTGGGCCTCTTCGCCCCCTACTGCCCTTCTTCTATTCTTTTCCTCGGAAGGACTGCGGTAGAAAAACTGGCCACCTTCGCCCACTTCACCTGGCTGCTCAGCATAGCACCCACGATGTTTTCGGGTGCGACGTTGTGGCCCACTACCGCGTCTAACGCAGTCCTCTCGAAACGCCACGCCCCACACTCGAAACACGTGTGAAATGCGTCGTCGCGAGAGGTGCCATACTGTGCATATGCCGGATCCGAAACTTTCCCTATTCTGTGGAGATAGGCCCAAAACCGGCCATGCTTCGACAGCAGTCTGGTGAGGTAGTAATTTACCTCTTCATGCGGGCGCTAAACCCACAGCTCAAGTTAAGGTATGAGCCGTGCTGTCCAGCGCCCGCGCGGGCTCCTCTCCCAACGTGCTTGCCACACTCGCATGGTGGCAGCTCTGGCCTGCTCGACAGCTCTGGCTCTACCCACTTCGTTTTTTACTCAGTAAACGAGTTTTTTCTTAGCAGCTTAAAGGTCAACGGGCGTCACGCATGCTATAACCAGCACCGCCGACTCAAAGATCATGCGGCAGGAGCTCGCCATGAGCAAGGCCGCCCTGCGCTGCATTGCGGCAAGCTTTTTACGGTACTTTTCGATCCGCAGTGCATCGGCCCACACCTCTGCTTCATACAGCGTGACAGACTCAGCCACCCGCATGAGCAGACGACGCTTGCAAGGCCTTGGGCCTCCAATGTTAGCCATAATCCTGCTAAGCAATGCCGTCAGCAAAGCAGCCGTATCCAGCGCCTTCTTTATTTGTTTCCAGAAGGTGAGCTTGGTATCAAGCATCACCTCCAGGTACATGACGGCCGCTCTGGTGAGTACCGTCGCGGCTCCAACTTCCAGCTCTTGCATCGTTGGTATACGCCTTCAAGCAAGGAGCACGATCTCCGTCTTCGCCGCAGCTAGCTCCAGCCCATGGTCCTCCATCCATCGATCAACGAGGCGCATTACCTGATTTAGTAGCATTTATGGGGACTCTATACGGCGAGCAGTGATAATGCTAGCTACGTCATCTGTATACCCAACCAGAAATGTTCCCTCAGGCATCTCCATGCGCAGTACGCTGTCATAGGAAATGTTCCATATGTCTGCTCCGAGCACGGAGCCCTGAGCGGCCCCCACAGTAAGTTCCCTTTGCATTGTGCCTTCCTAAAGTTATGATTGTTTAAAGTTGAGTCACAAAAGTGTACTTAAAATCATCTAAATTTTGAAATGTGGAATTTTATAGTTAATCAGTGTAATTTCCTTGCTCAACTTTAAACAATCATAACTTTGGTCCTAATTATTTTTTCTTTATTCTGAGAACAGCAAATTAAAGCTTGATTTCTATAGTTTCATGTTCTTTATTGGAAATTTATAAAGGATTTGTCTAGCTTAGCGGTTCACATTTTAAGTAGAAGCTCATTTTTCATATTTTGCTTAAAATAAAACTACAAGTGTCCATAACTCGTCATAGATATCTCCTAAAGTCTCAACAAGATTTGTGACCCGAATCCCGTGGCCTCTCCTAGTAAGTAGCTTACAACTGAAAAAAACCGCTAAATCATCTGTTGTGCACGTCTTGACTTAAATCCCAGTAACTGCGTTACTGGGTCAAATCGGAATATAAAATTGCATTATCTGTATTTATCGCCAATATCTAACTAACATCGCACTTGCTTTTGTAAATATCTCTGTAGATGCATTGCTACTTCTCTTGTAGACTTCTTTTTCGAAATTATTTAATCACGCTGGACACCTTAGGCCTACTGCACATGTTACTCTGTAGCGTGGCAACATTTCTCTATGTTGAAGGGCAGAATAACATTTGCAATATACTGTAAATACTGTATCATCTACTACAATTACATTTTTATATTGAGGTTGCTTTGATATTGGGTGCATTGAATTTGTATATGTGTGAACTCTTCTGTTTTCTCTGTAGAAATATAGTATTGCATTGTTGTTACCTAGATAATTTCTGTTACCTACGACATGCGGTAACTATTGTTTTGCTCAATCTTGTTACCTGGAGGGTTTGGGCATGGTTTTGATAATGTTTTGTTTGCATTTTCATCTGCTGTTTGGTCTAGTTTTGAAAACTCAGTTTCTATTGGTTCGTATTGTGCTTTTATGTTCTCCTTGTTAATTTTATTTGTCTGTTCTCCCTTCACATAATGTACATGTCTGATACCATTTAGTTTGTTATCGAGACAATAAACACAATCTGCATTAAATTTTTTATTATAATTTGTGGATTTAAAGTAGGTATTTTGGTCCAAAATTTTTTGTGAATCTGTTGCGGTAGTGCTGATTAAGCTATTTGCGAGTGCAGCAATCGCATTTAAATCAATTTTGCTTTTAAGCAGTTTTTTTCAAATGTAAGTAGATATGCGGCGATGAGAGCGATTGTGCTGAAGTAGATATTTGCCATGTGCACAAATGTAAGTTCATATATCTAGTGATATATTATCAGCTATTTTCTTTTTCTCATGGACTTCAATTGTAGAAAGAGAATTTTCGCTTAAGATGTTATTTAGTTTAGCTATCCTATATTCCTTATGCTGAGATCCTAGCAGCTGTTCAATTTGTTTGCAGTTTATTTTATTATTCATATTACTATGGAATCATTTTTTTTTATCCACTTCTTGATCTGGTTTTTTATATTTTTTTTTTATTTTTTTAATATCTCGAGTTCCTTTGGTAGTTTGTGGAAAGTAGTTAGAGCTCTGGTATAACTGTTTTTTATGCTGATGTTTCTATAACGTTTCGGGATTTGTATGCTTTTATTTCTTGTTATGTTGTCTGTTTCAAAGTATTTGTTTTGTAGTGTATCATGATATACTAATGATTCTAGAATAAATGTTTGTTCTATATTTAGAGGATAATTATTACAGATAAATTTATTTTCATTCACTAATTTGAATAGTCTTTTTTGTAAGTTTTACAATCCTTTGGTTCTAGCTACATGAGCTCATCCTTAAGCAATGATTCCGTAGGAGGTAACGCTATGAAAGAGTGCATAGTAAATTATACGTAAATTCTCTGTAGACATGATTCTTGACAGTTTATATAGGGTAAAAATTAAATATTTGGTTTTATTGTATTTATTTTGTTAGTGTGTATGTGCCATTTCATATTACTGTCAAAAGATACTCTCAGATATATGGTACTATCGACTCTGTTAATTTTTTGTCAATGTATGCTTATGTTCAAACTTTTTGCTGTACTATTTTAATTAATTACAATTTCCATATATGTCATTTTATCAATGATTAGTCATAATTTATTCAGTGCTAGCCAGCTGGCTACTTTCAGTAGATAATCATACGACAGCACTGTATTTTCGGGTATTAGGTTTAAAAAATCGTTGATATAAGTAATGAACAACAGAGGTCTTAGTATTGTACCTTGGGGCACTCCCATGTACGCCGTTTGGTATTGACGAAAAATGTTGCCTATCTTTACCCTTCGGTTTCTGTTACTAAGATAATTTTTAATGAGATTGTACGCTTTACCTCTAATATCATAATTGAATAGTTTGTCTAGTAATATTTTGTGATCTACTGTATTCGCTAGATCAAGAAAAATTATTGCTATTGGATTACTCACGTCTAGTTGATTGTGGATTAACTTTGTTATTAAAGGACGCGGCAGCGCCCTTGATGGCAAGTATGCGCAGCGATCTTTTTGGCGCTCATGCCTTATATACATCAGGTTTACGATTCCAACCTCACTTATTTAAAAAAAAAA
>JAPYZB010003103.1:0-10830 GCA_030522745.1 Eupelmus kiefferi | reverse complement strand
AGTGGCAGTTACGATGTTGTTCCTACTCACTGCGAGCGTAAGTAAATTGATGTACTAATGTTGAGTTTGTCAAACTTTATTATATAAAATAGTTACTTAATTTTAATATACACTATATTTTTCATTAGTTGTATAGTTCTATTTTTTAAAGATGTTTTTTGCGCATTTCTATTATTATAGTCATTATTTAATTAAGTATTAGTTTTAAAAGATATTATAAGCTCGTTAATATAATTATATAACATAAATTTAATAGTTTAGACTTACAGTATCCTTATTCTTCCTATTAATACATATTATTATTACTTTTTATATTATTTTTTATTATTTATTATATCTTATCATCAATTTTGTTAATTTCATTTTATATAAACTTATTTTTTCTAGCGATCTGCGAACCTAATTGTCAGAACCAAGGAATTTGCATTGCACCAGACAAATGCAGCTGTGCACCAAACTATTCAGGGCCTCTGTGTCAATTCAAAGAAGAAACATGTTTAGAGCCTCCGCATATAAAATTCGCACATGCAACATGTAGTTCAAAGTAAGAAGCTTAATCAACGTATACCTTAAATTAATTTTTCCGATTGACAATTAAAAAAAAATTTTTACAAACGTCACTCTTGACTTTGCCTTCGCAGAATGTGTACAATTAGCTGTCTGAACAATTTCGTTTTTCCCGATGGCTCGTCAGTAGTGAACCTAAAGTGCAAGCAGGGAAAATGGGAGGCAAACCGGAACGGTTGGACCACACTTCCAGAGTGTTTACGTAAGAGAGAGTCTAATGTCATACAATTTAAATTTCTAAGCACGTGTTGATTTTGTTTTTGAAAATTTTGATGATTTATTGCTCTTTTTTGCAGCTGTCTGTAATCCGCCATGTCAAAACGGTGGAGACTGCCGCCCGCTGAACAGGTGTGACTGTCCGGAAGGTTTTCGTGGTCCTAAATGCGAGTACAGTGAGTAATTTATACTTTAATTCAATATCAATAAGCCAGTGCAAGACCGTTTAAACATTGCAATTTAGAACAAGTGCGTCAGAGTTTTCAAGCTAGTTTGCGAGTACTTTTTATGCGCGATTTACTACCTGGGTTAAAAATATAAGTAAAGCTCGAAAAAAGTTGGTTATTTTGGCGAAGGAAATTTTTACGAATTTAAAAAGTATAGTCTTGCAACGCTATGGCAAAAAGCGAATTAATTAAATTCTAATAGTATGTCATTTCTAGCTCTTTGTTTTCTTACATATAACATTTATTTTTGCTTGAACTGAACTAGCCATATTTTAAACATGAAAGACGGGTATAATCTGTCATATTTTTCCCGCAAAAATAAATATATAACTTCTTAGCTTCGTTTGACTTTTTCGGAATTTTGAACTCTTTTTTTTACATTAAGTTTGAATTTTATAGCACACAACATGCTATATATGAAAAAAAAAACGATTTTTCCTTCCGCTGATTGCTATACCCGCCAGGATAAACGCTTACATTGTCTTCCCACGAGAATAATCTTCAACTTTTTACCCTATCACACAACTCTCACTATATTAAACCGTATACCTTTGCATAACATTGCACAAAAAACTCAAAACCCATAATTCAAACCCCCGCACCTAAGTACATCCCATATATCTCCCCCAGCCGCCAAAGTCTGCGACCCGAAGACAAAACTCAACTTCAACGGCAACTACCAATGCATCGACCTCGACGAGCACTCGCGTGCCTGCAGCCTAAGCTGTCCCGAGGCCGCACCCTTCGAATTCACACCCGAAGCCAGGTACGTCTGCCGCTTCGCCAGCGACACGTTCGAGCCCCAGCCTATACCCCAGTGCAAGCCGGGGCCGGGTGTCAGGTTGATCAGTGGACGCGAGGAGACCAGCCGCTCTTTTTACGATCACTCGTGGATGGTCCAAGGCGCAGGCTATAAAACTATCCAGACTCAGATGACGGTGAATCTCAGCGAGTCGTTTGGAGGCTCGATTATGCATGAGAAGCAACAAATGTACGGGGGAGGAGGTGGAGAGCAGACGTGGACCGTAGATAACGGAAGTGAATCGCTTGTGGTGTCGGATACGGAGAATTACAATGTCAAGGTCGAGGGAGGCTCGTGCTTTAGCTGGGCTGGCGCGCATTACAAGAATTTTGATGGACAGGTTTATACTTACGGTAGGATTATTTTGATGTTATTGTCGGTGTTGATTATTGATTGATGAATTGCTTAAGAGTACTGGATTTTGAAGTTGATAGAAATTGTAACGATAATGTTTTGATCTGATTGAAAAGGAAAACTAGCAAACACTCTTTCTGGTATCCTTTATCATTCATAAATATTTTACTCTTATATACACTTAATACACTTTTACTGTATAACAATATTCGTTTTCGAAAACATAATGAATATTTATACTATTTTTTTTAGTTAAGATCATCAAAAATTTTTATCTTTCTTTTCATGGTCATTTATTTCTTTTCTGCGACACGTATTTAGTAGTAACAGCAGCCGTTTCACTGTTTGTCTGTTACCACTTAAATATGTCTGGCTACTGCCACTACTACTACTTGTCATTATTAAATATTTTTTTTACATCTAATATTTGTCTAAGCTTGCCAATAAATTATTCTTTAAACAAGTTTAATAAAAATTTGTAAACAAAGTTTTATATAGATTCCAAAAAATATGAAATGATGCTATATAATTTGAAAATAATAAAAATAATTATAAATTAAAATAATTACCAATTAAAGTTGCCTTATTATGTTGCAGTCATCCAAATATAGTACTACTTTTAAAAGACGTAAATAATAGTAAAAAAATAATACAAAAATTTGTTTACTAAAATTCTACGATTTTATTAAACAAAAATCACATAAAAACAAATTAAGAATTAAAAAAACTAGACAAAATTTATGCCAAAATCCACCTATAAGCAATTCACCCCCCATCTCAAAAATCCCACAACCAAACTAAACCAAAACACCCCCCTCCTCCAGACACCGTCTGCGCCTACACCCTGGCCAGAGAGACGCGCGACGAGCTCTTCTCCGTCTCCATCCAGAACGACCCAATCTGCATCGGCTCGAAAACCAGCAACCACCACCACTGCCCGCGCGTCGTCCGCATCTTCGTCGAGGGCAAAGAATACGACCTGGCCGTGAACTCGACCTCCGGCCAGCGCGAGCTGCGCAACTCCAAGGGCAGATCGATGGGCCTGTCCAGCCAGCTGCCCCAGCTACAGGTGAGGGAGATGGGCAACTACATTGTCGCCTCGCTCGAGACGGTCGGCCTCGTCATCAAGTGGGACGGAGCCGACATGGTGCAGCTCGAGGCGACAGAGTCGCTCTGGAACAGGACGGCTGGTCTTTGTGGTAATCTGAACGGAGCGAGGGAGAAGATCGGCAGCGTCAGTCGGTTGTTCAGCGCCTGGAAGGTCGAGAATCTCAAAGGTATTTACCCGGCGGTTTTTCCTTTTTATATACAGATGTACTTTGTACAGCTTTTATTCCGAGGCGTCCTTGAAAGGGTGTTGATCCATTGGGCTAATCATTGCAGAAAAGTGCGAGGAGCCACCGAGCGAGCAGCGGGACTGGCCTGGCGAGTTGAAGCACGAGGCCAGCGACTTCTGCTCGAAGCTGCTGGACGATCCGCGCTACAAGGACTGCGCCAACCTCGTCGATTTCGAGGGATTCTTATCTAGCTGCCAGTGGGACTACTGCTCTTGTCCGGACAAAGATCGGAGAAAATGCGCTTGTAAAACCATGGAGGTGTACGTGCGCCAATGCGCCCATAAGGGGATCGTTGCCCTGACCGGTTGGAGGGATAATGGCGTTTGTCGTAAGTGTATATTGTTGAACTTGCCGGGGGGGAGTTTTTATGAGAGTGGAGAGTAATGAGAATGCGAGAGGTAATAAGAAGCGAAATTGCTATTTTGGTACTGTATTCGAGCTGTTATACTTTTGGTTATTCGGATGCGGGTAAGAAGCGAGTTTTACGGCCTAATTAAGCGGCGCCGGTTGGCTGTGTAATTGTTATTTACGGCTTTGTGGTGGAAATTTGTATTTTTCGAAAACGAAATGATATGGTATTTAAAGCAGACGTGAAAAATATTTTCTTCTTTTCTTTTTAGTTCGTGTTAGCCATTTACGCGTAAAAGTGATTTTAACTTTAAGAGAGGTATAATCACTTAGATTTTTATTGTAAAAGCATACTATTTACATACTTTTATTTACAGAATTTACACACAGAAGATTATCATAAATTTTTCATCGATTACATCAATGTTTTAAAGATGCAAATTTGAAAGCTAAAATACAAACAAACCACTTGCCAATTACAACTCCAACCCATTACTTTAAAAAATAACCATTCTCAACAAACAATCACCCACCCCCTCGTTCAACCCACAGCAATGGAGTGCTCCAACGGCAAAATGTACATGGCCCGCGGCCCAAGAACCCAGGCCACCTGCAAAGCCCAACAAATAACCCGTGGCAGCACTGAAATCGACAGCGACGACGACTTCGTCGAGGAGGGCTGCTTCTGCCTACCTGGCAGCGTCCTCCACGAGGGCCGCTGCATCCCGCCCAGCCAGTGTCCATGCCTACACCGCAACAAGCTACTTCCACCAGGTAGCGTGATAAAAAAGGAATGCAACAAGTGTACCTGCGCAGCGGGCAGCTGGAACTGCAGCACGAGCCAGTGCGGGGCCCGCTGCTCGGCAGTTGGCGATCCCCACTACACGACCTTCGACGGCAAGCGCTACGACTTCATGGGACACTGCTCCTATTACCTCGTCAAGGCCGACGACTACAGTGTCGAAGCGGAGAACTCGGCCTGTAGTATCGCTATCTCTGAGGTAAGGCTGCTGTATAACTATACAGACTGTTTAATTTGTATGGATAGATTGAATTGTGAGAGGAAATTGGTGATCAATCGATTGTTTACCAGGTGATGGGCTTCACGCGTACGTATCAGGACGGCGAGCCCTCGTGCACGCGCTCTGTCACCATCCGATTGAAGGACGTGGCTATCAAGCTGAAGCAGAATCGTCAGATTTTGGTTAATGGCGAGGACGTGACGAAGCTGCCTATGTCGGTTGGAAAGGACAAGGACAAGGCCTCGATTCGTGTTATTAGTAGCATCTTTATTCAAGTGACGCTGCCTAATGGACTGGAGGTGCTCTGGGATGGTGTTTCGCGGGTATACGTGAACGCACCCGCTCACTTGCATGGTGAGTTATAACGTTCCGTGAAAAACTATGAAAACTTTGGGTGTCTGTTGGGTGAGAAAATGTATGAGAAACTATTAATAATTGAGAAAATTTATGAGACCTTTACGAAATGGAATGTCTTATAACTTGCCGTCATTTTTTATATAGTTAATTATAAAGTTTAATATATTTAAATGATTTATGAAGAAAATACGTAGAATATCATTGAATTGTTTTCTTGACTTTGTATTTTATATTTATTTAACAAATAATTATTTTAGAATAAAGACATTAGAATCTTATAAGTACCTTAAATTCAGAATAAATAATATCATTATATTGCTTTATTAACAAAGAATAAAATCTGAAATTTCGTTGAGTTTTTAGTTTATGTATTAGATTTAAATTATTAATTAATATACTTATAAAAGTATTAGGACAAAAATTCAAATTTATTTTTTCCATCGAAAAAAATTTGAATTTTGAATTTCACAAAAATGTATAGTCCTTATATACAGATAAACCCATGAAAAAAACATTGCTTATCAATTGCAGGTAAAACCAAGGGTCTCTGCGGTACTTTCACATCGAACCAGAAAGACGACTTCCTCACTCCTGACGGAGACGTGGAGCAGGCCGTGATTCCGTTCGCCAACAAATGGAAAACACTCGAACAGTGCGCCGATATTAAAAAGGACACAGAACATCCCTGCGCTCTCAATCCTCAGAAACGCGCAGCAGCTGAAAAGTACTGCTCGGTACTGAAGACTGAAGGAAAACTATTTTCACGTAAGCAAAAAAACTACCTAATTAACAATTATAAAATAATATTCACAAATATAAATACAACATCTACCTTGTATCTTTTATCTTCTATCAGGCTGTCAAGATGATGTGAGTCCGGATCCATTTTACAATGATTGCGTGTACGACATGTGCGCCTGTGACTCACCCACTCTCGAATCTTGTCTCTGTCCAAGCTTGGCGGCCTACGCTAAAGAGTGCGCCGCACATCAAATAGTCATCCCCTGGCGTAATGAGGTGCAGGAGTGCAGGCTACATTGTCCAGGCGAGCAGGAGTACCAGATGTGTGGTAACAGCTGTACGAGGTATGAATCGTTAAAAGCTTTTTGATGGAGAGAATATTGTTATTACTAAATTAATATCTCACAAAAACACTTGCAGATCTTGCGCTGATATTTCCTTCCAACCCGACTGCAAAGAGGACTGCGTGGAGGGCTGCAACTGTCCCCAAGGCCAAGCCCTGGACGCCTACGGCCAATGTATCCCAATCAGCCAGTGCCCGTGCACCCACGGGAAATTCGAATTCCGGCCCGGTCACAAAGAAGTCAGACCGGGAGCTAAAGGCCAAGAACTCTGCACTTGTTCAGGTTTGTTGCGCAACTTTGATACTAAATTTTTCCTCGAACCCTGAAAGTTATAAAAAATATATTTATTCTTAATAGGTGGCCGCTGGACCTACACACCAGCCACACCCGATGATATCAAAAACTATCCGGGTATCGACGGCTACAAGAATACGTGCAGCGCGACGATGCACCAAGAGCTGACAACGTGCGAGCCGGTTGAGCCTCGCACCTGTCGCAACATGCACGAGCGCGTCAACCAGAGTCCGGCAATTTGCAGGCCCGGCTGCGTCTGTAAGCCTGGCTACGTGCTCGACATGCCCAGCAACAAGTGCGTAAAGGAGAGCGACTGCCCCTGCTATCACGGCGGCAAGAGCTACAAGGAGGGAGCCGTCATGAAGGAGGAATGCAATACCTGCGAGTGCAGCGCTGGCAAGTGGAACTGCACGACTAACGTCTGTCCAGGTTAGTCACTTTTTTTCCTCCGTATATTCTTTATATATATTCAACACATAAAACTCATATTGAATCTAATATTTGCACTTAAGGTGTATGCACGGTATGGGGAGACTCGCACTACAAGACCTTCGACGGTACTCCATTCGACTTCCAAGGTGTCTGCGATTACGTGCTGGCCAAGGGAAAGTTGGAGGGGGTTGGATCATTCCACGTGTCGATACGCAATGTCGCATGCGGTACCACCGGAGTCACCTGTTCCAAATCCATCACGCTGGTTATTGGCAATGAGGGATCTGATCAGGAGGACAGAGTAGTGATGACCCGAGGAAAAGCCTTGACCGTTGAAAGCTTTAGAGGCCACGGTGAGTTTTTTTTTATATCTGTTCATTTTGCTATAATGTGATTATTACCTTTAAAAGGTCATTGATATTAGAAAGTGGTATGAACCAACAAATTTATTTTTCACAAAATTAACAAATTTTAACTATAGGCAAGATAGCCATGCGTCGTGCCGGGCTCTTCGTTTTCCTGGACGTGCCAGACCTCGGGCTCGTCGTCCAATGGGACGAGGGCACTCGGGCCCACGTGCGCCTAGACTCGCGCTGGCGCGGCAAGACTAAAGGTCTCTGCGGCAACTACAACGACAATCCCCTGGACGACTTGATGACGCCAGCAGGCGGAGTACCCACGGCCTCGGCCTCGCTCTTCGCCGACTCCTGGAGAATGGACGAGCAGTGCACCGGGGCAGGTGATTATTCCCGGCTGGACACCTGCGCCAAGCATCCGGAACGTCAGCTCTGGGCGCGCCAGAAGTGCATGGTCATGAAGTCGGAGATGTTCGAGCCCTGTCATTCGGAGGTGCCACCCGAGAGTTACATTAAGAGGTGCGAGTCGGATGCCTGTGGCTGCGATGCTGGTGGAGACTGCGAGTGCATCTGTACTGCCATAGCCGCTTACGCGCACGAGTGCAATGCCAGGGGAGTGCACATTAAGGTGAGAGAGTGAACCTGAAATTTAATGTTTATAAAAGTTTTGAATCTAGATATGAATTCCTAAAACAACTTTAGGAATTAAAATGTAGGTTTCAAACTTTATCTAATTTATTCTGTATTCATTACACTTTACGCAAAGATTAAAACGCACATTTAAACTTTGGAACGTTTACGAATTTTTAAAAAGCAATATTTTAGATGTATTTTATAAAATACTGCTATTGTGTCCATATTGGGTTAATATTGTGTCAGTATTGCAGCAATATTGTAACAATATTGTATCAGTATTACAGTAATATTGTAATAATATTGTGTCGATACTACAGCAATATTGTAACAATATTTTGTCGGTATTACAGTAATATTGTAATAATATTGTGTCGGTGATACAGCAATATTGTAACAATATTGTGTCGGTATTACATCAATATTGTAACAATATTGTTTCAGTATTACAGCAATATTGTTACAATATTGCTGTAATACTTACACAATATATTTTTTAGGCTAAATCATTCACTCAAACTCTCAGACCCAATCACACCTATCAAGACGATCAAAGAAAAAATTTTAAAGAAAAACGTTTATAATCATTTACAGTGGAGATCGCAGAAGCTCTGTCCGATGCAGTGCGACGAGACCTGCTCAAGCTACTCCCCCTGCGTGACTACCTGTCCACGCAGGACCTGCGACAATATGGCCGTCCTGTCGAACTCGCTTCACCTGTGCGATCAGGACACTTGCGTCGAGGGCTGCGAGCCCAAGCCCTGTCCTCCCGGGCACATCTACCTAAACGACTCCTACTCCAAGTGTGTGCCGGAAACCGACTGCAGACGACCCGTCTGCTTAATCATCAACAACGTCACCTTCTACGAAGGCGACACGACCAAAGACGACGGTTGTCAAAAGTGCTTCTGCAACAAGGGCAGGGAAACTTGCTCGGGAACACCTTGCGTAAATATGTGAGACCCTTTTTGTTTAATAGCTTTTAAGTAGAATTTTCAAGCTTACAGCTTGTGGCTTTTGAGTAAGTCGGTCTTTCTAAACCTTTTTTCTCGGTTATTTTGCTTCTTAGGCCCCCTTGTAAGAGCGGCTATACCAAATGGGTGAACCTAAATAAGCCGGATAGCTACGGATTGGAGAGGGAGATGATGCCACCGATCAGTGAATTAAAGATTGGAGAATTCGGTTTTTGCGGCAGACAAGATATGGTCAAAACCGAGTGCCGTCCAGCCAATCAAAGTTCGCTTCGCCATACGGTATGCATCTAAATTCCGTTACCAATCCAGTCATTACTGTAAAACTCACTTATCTCAAACAATTGTGGATAACGCAAAATTTTTATTACCCTCGCAGCTCGACCTCAATGTTGAATGCAGCGTAGAAAAAGGTTTGGTCTGCAATCCCATTGGCGGTATGGAGATATGCCCGGATTACGAAATAAGAGCTTACTGTCGCTGCAGCGGCGACCCCCCAGCACCGGTTTGTATGCCCAGCGATCGGCCCAAGGTCATTGTCGAAGGCAACTGTCACGATTACCGAGTGTGCGTTAACAATCCGATGGGCTACTATTGGGAGAAAATGACCTGCGGTCAAGATCTGATGTTCAACGAGCAGAAACAGATCTGCGATCAACCGATCAACGTATTCGCCATTACGCCAGAGTGTAAAAGAGATGTGCCTCCAAGTAAGAATAATTTTATTACCCTTTAACCGTACACAAAGTTTAATAAAATAGTTTTATTTAAGATATAACGTACAAATTTCTGCTTAAACGATATCACTTATATTTAAACCATCGTACTTTAGAACCATGCAAACCAGACGAGGAGTGGAACGACTGCGCGGTTCGCTGCAGCAAAACCTGCGAATCCTACAAACACGAGCTGATGCAACTTGGCTTTTGCAAGGGTAGCAGCGACTGCGTACCCAAGTGCGTGCCAAAGAATAGAAATCAGTGCCTGAACGACGATTACCGCTGGAAGGATGAGGTCAACTGCGTTGCTAGCTCGATTTGCCCTTGCAAGACCTCCGAGGGCAAGCTCGTGCCGCCGGGCCAAATGGTAGTGGAGGGCTGCAAAAAATGCCAGTGCCTCAACGACTACTACTCCTGCGACACGTCCGACTGCATAACTACTTCTACTCCATCCACCACTACAAGGTAAAAGCTGTTAAAATACAATAATATTAAATTCTGGAGCTGAACATTTTTCTAAGCGCAATGGTACTTTGTGTGAAACAGCACTACGGAGTGGGTAACTCCGACTACGATGCCACCCACCATGACGCCACCGCGCGCTTGTGCCAGCGGCGACGAATACTGGCTGATCGAGAGTACGGTGAATGTTCAAATCAAAGCCAGCAGTTACCTCACGTATGTGACCAGCGACAGCATTAAGCTTGGCAACATGTTAGACAGCAAGACATGGCAGCCGACTGTTGAAGACAATGAGCCCTGGTTGGAGATATGGTTCGACAAGGCGAAGCCAATCTACGGGATCATCATGAAGGGAGATGCTTACGAGGATAAGTATGTGACGAGCTACCAGGTCACGTATTCGTTTGACGGATATCAGTATTCGTATATAGCGGGTAAGTGGTTTGATGAAAGATTAGCTCTATATGATAGGGTTTTGATTGTTTTGTTTTAACGCATTTTTTTGGAATAAGATGGAAACAAAATGCCGAAGAAGCTGCACGGACCGATCGACAGCAAGAATAGTATGCGTCAAGATTTTGAGCCAGCGATAGAAGCCAAAGTCGTCAGGATCCGGCCGATTACGTGGAATAACGGTGTAGCCATAAA
>JAPYZB010003102.1:0-10832 GCA_030522745.1 Eupelmus kiefferi | reverse complement strand
ACGTTTCATTGTAGAAAACCTTCATTGCATCCTTAAAAGTAGGTTATTGTCAAACACTATTCAGTGGGAAATGCGATTTCTGTGTGAGTGTGGATGTGTACGTGTGTGTGTGTGTGCGTGCGGGTGCGTGTATATATATATGTATATATATATAACATTGATAATAATGTATTAATGATATCCTATGTGGTTACTGTAGGATTTCCAAAAAATTCTCTAAAATTTAAAAAAATTTTTTTCTCTAAATTTATGTAGTATCTTATAAGGCACATTAATAGATCAATGTCTTTTTTAAAAATACAAATCTATCTGAGCCAGCGTTAATGCAAATCAATCTAAGCGAGCGTTAGCGAGTGAGGAACTTCAGCTAGTACAAAGTATAGTATATGCGATCAGCTGTGACCTACTGTGACTGATAGTAAGATTACGGAACTGTAGAAACCGAACCATCGTGTAAGCGCAGCGGCGCCAATTCAAATTCAAAAAAATTACCTAAATAAGTACGTGCCACTGTTTTTCTAATAAAATTAAAATGAAATAACATATTAATATAAAACTTTTTGGAGCATATTCTGTAATAAATATTTAATTGAAATTGGAAAATAACAAATATTATTTTTCCGAATGAAAAATTTAAAAACAATCGATAAAAATTAAAAAATTAACGAAAAATTAGTAAAAATATCATTATGCAGCTAAAATAAAATGAAAAATAAAATTGAATCACATCAAAAAACTTTTTGGAGATTCATAAATATAATATTTCACATTAAAATATACAATAAAAAAATACTTACATTAATTGTTAATTATTTTAGCAATAAAATTTAAAATATCGAAAAACATTAAAATTAACAAAAAATATGTTAAATGTACATGTTACCAATTCTTTCATAAAGAGAATAATAAATGAGATAAGACAAAAAATCTTTTTGGAGCTTATTCTACGAGATATTTCCTATCAAAATAAGTAATAGTCAGAAAATCGATTTTTTTACCGACTTCTTTCGTTCTAAAGGTGGTGGGTCCCCTTAAGTCAACTTCTACACTTAAAGCGTAGCACATCTCATGTGCTTGTGGCAGGCTTTAGTGGTTTAAGAGTAGAAACAGCTAGAAGTCTAACGTCTTTCACTATACAGCCGCGTTTCTCGTCAACCTTCTTGTGTGGTGTTACAGCTCTTATACTTAATGAGGTGTCTGATTATGTACCCATAGCTACTCGTAATGCCAGAGTTCTGCCTTACTTAGATGGTCTTCAGCTGGCTGATCCTGATTTTATGGACAAGCAAAGAATTGAAATTTTACTAGGTGCAGATATCCATGCTTAAATAATAGAGGGTAAGGTGTTAAAGGGTGGTCTAAATGATCCTATATTGCATCGCTTTCTCAGCTAGGTTGGTTACTATCAGGTGCAATTTTAGGATCAAATAAGGCTATTCTCTCGCTAATTGCCTCGTTTGTCTGCGCTAAAGAGCTCTGATTAAGCAAGATCCTACAGACGTTTTGGAGGCAGGAGGAACTCCATAAGGAAGATTTGTATACTGTTGTCGAACAACAGTGTGAGAATCACTTTGTAAATAATCATCATAGGAACTCATCTTGTCGTTTTGTCGTTAGATTACCATTTAAAATGCCTGTTGATCTGGATAAGAGTAAGTTAGGTGAATCCTTGGAAGACCAACTTTCAAAAGGATGAGAAACTAAAAACAGCTCACATTGACTTCATGAATCAGTATGAGATTCAAGGTCATATGTTCCCTATTCGCATAGCCAATCAAAGGGATTTCTCAGAGTCCTTTTTATTGCCTCATCACGGAGTTTGGAAAGACTCTTGTACTACCATCAAACTTCGTACGGTTTTTAATGGACCTTCTCATACTAAATCTGGGATATTTCTCAACGACTTACTCCACGCAAGTCCCAATCTCTTACCAGCTCTAGTCCATTTAATTAGTACTTGGCATCGATAAAAATGCGTATTTGTAGCGGATGTGAAACAGATGTCTCGCCAAATATTAATAGATGATAGAGATTAGCACTTCCAATCAATTTTATGGCGTCGTAGTTCATCAGAAAATGTCCAAATCTATCGATTAGCCACAGTTACATATGGGTTAGCTTCATCTCCATTTTTAGCTTCTAGAGTAGTCAAACAATTAGCTAGCGATCACGACTTTGAGTTTCCTTTAGGAGCTCAAGTACTAAAGAGTGAGTTATATATGGATGACATCCTCTCAGGTGCACATTCGACTCGAGAAGCTCTTATGAAACAAAAGGAAGTTATCAACTTGTTCATGATGGGCGGGTTTTCCATTACATAAATGGTCTTCCAATGATGCTCAGCTTTTAGAGTGGTTGCCAACCGTTTAACTCGCAGTTGATCCAGTTTCTTTTCTCGACCCTTCGACCGCTATAGCTGTGTTAAGTATATCTTGGCATCCGAGCGAAGACACATTTTACTTTCAAGTTGACACTATTACTGGATACATAACAAAGAGATCCATGCTTTCGAAGATTGCCAGATTATTTGACCCCATTGGTTGGCAGGACCCGGTAATTATAACCGCAAAAATCCAAATGCAATCACTTTGGCTTCTTAAATTAGAGTGAGATCAACCATTGCCTAATTTAGTTCTAAATCAGTGGCATTCTTGGAGTAATTAACTAAATTGCATAAAAGACTTAAGAATACCTCGTTGGTCCAATTTCAGTTCAACAGCTAAGTTGGTAGAAATCCATAAATTCGCTGATGCTTCAAAAGAGGCTTTTGTCGCGGTTATTTACTTAAGGATAGGAGACGGTGAATAAGTCTCGGGTTCGCTTCTGTTGGCAAAGACACGCGTTGCTCCAATTAAAACACTGAACATTCCTTAATTAGAGCTATGCGCAGCACAGTTGTTAGCTCAATTGGTTCATCATTTCCAAGAAATCTCTCCTCTCCAAATAGATAGCATACACTTATGGTCTGTTTCATCTGATGTATTATTTTGGTTAAAAGATCATCCATTTCGATGGCCAGTTTTTATAGCCAAACGCTGCTCAACAATCCAAACCTTAGTACCTAACGCCTTTTGAGATCATGTTCAGTCAAGTGACAATCCCGCTGATATAGCTTCTAGGGGATAGAGCCGTCGAAACTCTCTAAATTTAGTCTTTGGTGGCAAGGGCCTAAATGGCTACTAGAGGAATCTTAACCCTGGAATAATGAGGTCATCGATAGAAAATTTGATACTATAAATGCTGAATCTCAGTCGTCTCTCTTTAATTTCATCAAGACAAGTTGCTCAACTCAGATCTCGCGAGAAACAACCAATAGGCCAACAGTATTTAAGTTAGTTGACAGGTATTCGTTATTAGATGAGTTACTCAGAATCACCGCTTACTGCTTAAGATTTATAATTAGAATCATACAAACATAAAAGCAAAAAATAACATTAAGATAAAATTGCTAAGGTTACGTTTATTAGATTCATTGGCCCATGTATCCCACAATAAATCAGATCACGAACTCCAGAGGCATTATGAATTCATCGAAGAATTTTCTCAATCGGTTTCTCAGCTGGATAATGCTGGATTTTCGTTTTGCGAATTCCCTGAAATTTTTCCTCATATAAAATTATCTGTTCAAGAAATTGAAAATGCTAGATTCGTTTGGGTCCATCTTCATAAAAAAATCTATTTTTCTGAGCAAATTAAAACATTAAAAAAAGAAAAATTATTATCTAACAAGGATCCGTTGCTCAAATTAAACCCAGTACTAGTAGATGACTTGTTGAGAGTTGAAGGGTGATTAAACAATGCATTGCTAAATTTTGATGCTAAGCATCAACTTATAGTCCCAGGTGGAACTTTCTTCTCAGTTTTCCTGGTTCGTGATGCTCATTTCCGAGCTCTCCATGCTGGAAGTAGTCAAATCCGTCATATATAAATGTGTAAGTTGCCATCATTTTGCAGCTTCTTCTGGTATTCAACACATGGGTAATCTCCCAGTTTCACGAGTTCTACCAAGTTCTCCTTTTGAACAAACAGGTGTAGATTACGCTGGTCCGTTCAGTCTCAGATTATCTAAGTCACGTGGTAAAGGTACTTACAAAGGGTACATCGCTATCTTCATTTGTATGGCTACGCGAGCTGTTCATATAGAACTTGTAGAGGATTACAGTAGCGAGGCTTTCATCTCAGCCTTTTATCGCTTCACGGCTCGTAGATGTCACTGTAAGGAGCTCTTTAGTGATAGAGGCACTACGTTCATTGGTGCAGACGCTGAGTTACGTCAACTCTACTCTGAAGCTTTCTTGCACGTGAATAAGGTCGTAAGTACAACAGCTAGGGATGGCGCTAAATGGTATCCGAAACATCCATCGGCTCCTCATTTTGGTGGCATATGGGAGGCTGCAATTAAATCCTCAGAACACCATCTGCGCCGAGTGCTAGGTGAACAGATTTTGACTCATGTAGAATTATCAACAATCCTGTGTAAAGTAGAAGCTTGCTTAAATTCTAGCCCATTACTACCATTGACAGACGACCCGACAGACATTCAAGCATTGTCTCTAGCTCATTTTTTAATTCGAAAACAATCATTTTTAGTTCCTCAACCAGATTAGACAAACGTCCAGGTGCCTCCTGGAAAAAGATGGCAATTGGTCTCTCAAATGGCTTAACACTATTGACAGCGATGGTTAAACGAATATCTATGCTCGCTGCAACAACGTCGTAAGTGGAAACAACCTTCACGCTCTCTACAAGTTGGCGACCTCGTACTCATTAAGGGTAAAACTTCACCACCAACAAAGTGGCCTTTAGGTAGAATCGTGAAGGCTCATCCAGGCAAAGACGGGCTAGTTAGTGCAGTTACCATTCGCACAGCTACTTCTACACTGCAACGCCCGGTGGTCAAAACCGTTCTACTAGTCGACAGTGAGTCATAACCAAGCCAGATCGTCAAAAGCTCCAGGAGTTGTTCGTCCGAGGGACGAAGATGGACGGAATGTTCCGTATCCTATGAGTACGGCCCTAAGGCTCGTATCACACGACCCAAAAATCAGCCAATCAGGTGTGACCGTTCAAGGCCGCTCCGGCGCAACCGTGGGAGCCTCACGCGTTTCGGTAGTTGTGCTCCGACCGGCAAGCCCAATACCCACAGTTGTGAGTAATGTAAATATGTAGCTTAAATAAACGCTCAATATTAGTTAACTACGAGTTCTTCATTCATGATCCCATCAACCCGGCAAACATCTCAATACAATTCACAGTATTTTTTTTCATAATGCCTTTTATAATTTTTAGAGCCACACGTAATTTAGCTTGAGTGCACGAGTGCTGAGTCGTTGCTCGGTACTTTTCCAAGGGCGAACTTCGTCGTTGGAAAAGTATCCAGTAGGAAGGCCCACGAGCAGGAATGTGCGATAGGCAGCTAGCTATAACACTTCGCAGGCATGAGAGCGCAGGCGAAGCGTTGAAGCTAGGAGCTGAATGCGCATTTAAAGTAATGGGGGAGTTAAGCGTGAGGCGCTCACTGTCTCGGGGAAGGGAGTCCACCCGAGGTGATGATTGAAACCTCGGGAGGACCGCTTGTCAGTCTGGTTGCCACAGTTAATTAGGAAGTATCCTATTTTTCGTAAAGAATTAGTTAAGAATTTTGCAGCTGCATTGGGCACTAAATACGGTGCAAGTGTAGATTCCTATTTTATTTCAATTAATCGGTCCGAAAATCTTTCATTCTTTCTTCGTTAATTCTCCGCCAAGAAAATAATTATAATAACTATAGAAAAATACTGGCACAAATTGTAGCCATCACCGGAGCATTAGCTATTGAATAAAGAACCAAATAAAGGATTTCATAATTAATAAATAGAAGTGTGTAGTCATTGGACCCGGACACAATTTGAGAATTGAAGTTAATAGTAACAAACTTCATGCGGACCAAATAAATACTGGCCTGGGCGAATATGGAGATCGCTAAGGAAAGAAAACCCAGAGGTCCTTATAAATAAATACTGATTTACTTTTATAATATACAATCTAGACAATTTACAGCCTGCAGCCACAGCGATTTGGAAATAAGGTAAGAGGTATACTAATCGCATGCTATAATAATTTAAATATCTAATATAAACCAAAGAGAAGAGAAAACGCTCCTTTTCTTTCGCCATCCATCCCATTGCCTTCATATAGAGGCAATAGAAAGAGAAAGAGAGAGAGAGAGAGAAAATAATATTTGTGCAACACCAGTACTTTGCTGAGCGGGCCCGTATGGGACGTGCCGGTTCAAATCCATATTAAAATAAAAATTTCTTAAGATTACGTACTTGCTTAACGAGTATGTAACACCATCTAACGGCACTCCGTTGATTGCCTGGCTTCACGGCAACTCTACCATTTATCATTGGCGCTCCGTTGTAAATGCAACAGTTCCATAGCTTTCCGACTAGTTATGTAATTTTTCTGTATTAGGCACATTGGGCAGCATTTACTTGTAAACCCGTACACACACTTATACACACACCGACATACCGTACATTCTAAGTAAATGTTATTAGAGCGCTTTTGTGTCCTTCTTTCAGGCCTCCAATTTGGCAGCAGCCATTTGATTATTAATTATAGATTATATTTAGTTTATTCAATAAATATCAAATTGATTCAACATTTTTCGGTCTGAATCATTACACCTTGATCCATGAGCACTGTTCCTTGATCCTCCCCGGACTTCGGAAAATCCCTCGGTTACAAGTTAAAAAGAAAATAATTTTTTACTAACAATCAATACATATAAAGAGAACAAATACCTTTCTCTGTTAGGGATTTATTTACTTATTAATTTATTTATATCCAATACAACTGAAAGTTTTATCTCCTCATTATAGAATAATATTAAAACATTTTATGTACGTACTATAATCATTCTTAAAAAAATTTTACAAATTGTCTACGTACACATCATCAAATTTGTGTACTGGAATAAGATTTTCGTATATAATGTAAATAATTTTAGATTAATCGTATATAATAAAAAAAAATATAATGAAAATAAGTTATAACTTTTTAAGACGCTTACTTAAATATTAAACATAAAAGCTTTACAAGATAGATTTTTGATCATTCAACGAGTGTTTCATAATGGGGATATGAGATTGATTCCGATGGGCAATTTGAAGCACGCATTTATTTTAATGAGGTACTTATTAAATAAATATAACTGAATTCTTATAAAACAATTTTTGAAATAGGATCTATAGGGCAAAATGTTTTAAGATATGATACATATTGGTATTTAACATTTATACTAAAATATCTCCATAAACTTGAGGTGGTAAACTTTGTAACAAATTGTTGCCATTAAAAAGAATAAAAAATATATTTTTCGAGGTACAAGTGCTAAACCAACCTGTCTCTCGAAGATCAATTGTGGTTTATATCGGAGATGGCGCGGAAAGCGTGAGCATTGTTTTTGTTAAAATAGTAGAGCACATTTTAACCATAAACGTTTAGTAGCATGAATTTTAAATATTTTCCCGTGATAGCGGCATTTAGCAAAGCTTTACTGCCTTATGAATAGAAAATATAAATAAAAGATACATAAAAATAAAAATATACTTTATAACATGTACATAAATATACATATCTATATATGCATATTTCGCTAACAAAATTTCTTTCAGTAACAAAAAAGACTGGCTCTTAAAGGAAACTGTTCAGGGGATGGTTCAGGAACCATAGCTCACTCAGTGAAAAACCGAGGTCCAGTCTCAACGAACTATGACATCCTATAGGTTTCGTTGTCATAGCACCGAGGAAGCAGTAGTTAGCTTAGGGCTTTGGGAGTGCCGTAAATAAAATTTTTCAGGCATGCGAATAGTTGCGGGAATTTAGATTGACGAAAAAGTTGAAGTTATAACCTGAAAAATAACTTGACGGTTAGGAAAATGATAACAAAAGTAGGAGTATTTCTCATACTGGAACGTTTTGGTTTTGGACGGAGGAAGAGAGATAGAGAATCTTGGTACGAGTGTGACTTGGCGTGCAGCGGGCGTCTGCGTACGCCGTGAGTATATTGAATAAATATGTTGCTTTATTGTTGGAAATTCACGTAGTTATTTTTTGCTAATTGTTGTGAATGTCCATCCTCTCCTTGCACGACGGCATGCGGCTCAATGCCCTGCCAAAATAAATATTGAATTTGGACGCGTAATTGTATGCATTGGATTTCGGTTTTCTTGGAAATTAAGAGTTGTCGCGGAGGCGAGCCATCGCAGCTCGAATTCATTAAATTATGCTTATGTGCGCGAAAATCTCCGTAAAAATGGCGACCGTGACAGGACCTGCTTCGGCAGTCCTGAAAAAATTTTTAAAAGCAATTTATCGCGCGTAGTAGAGAGAGATGGACATACATTGAACATCGTTTTTTTTGGTAGATGTATAGTTGAAATTATTCTTGGTTTTGTTGTTTTTTGTGGTGGGATTATTGCATGCATCGGGCCGTTATTAAACCTGAGTTGATTGTTCGACATTGTCGAATATCAATTTCGGCATTATCGAGCATCGATCTCTGCTTGACTGTGAAAGTCGGCAGCGGTCAAATTCCAACTCGGATAGTCGGCGCTGGCATGTAAACACAGGCGCTGGCGCGCCGTGTTATGTATGATTTCCAGCGTCAACTCCGGATCTACAGCGCCTGGAAATATTCCTCCAAATATTATTTGGCGCGTAGATTCGGAGCGGTTTTTCGACGGGCATATGTTGGGTCGGGGGGAGAGAGCGTGTTAGCTCGCGCCGGTACACGTGCTCTGGTACGAGCCACGCGAGCACGTACGCCTGCACCGCGATAGAGAGCAAACGCGCTTAGAGGGACAGCTTTGGGCTGTTTGCGCGAGGACTCTCGGGGCCGCAAAAAGTCGGAGAGAGAGAGCCGTGCGGGTAGTAGGAGGGGGAAAAGCTCTCCGCGCGCGGTGGAACTCTCGCAAATGCAGCGGGCGAGGTGCGCTTATGTGCGAGAGAGAAAGAGAGAGAGTAGGAAGGTAGCTTTACTCTTTCTAGCCCGCGACTCTGGCTCTCGCGCTACGGTCGGCCTTCTGACTCGAAGCGCGAGAGCGAGAGAGAGATAGAGAGCGCAGTCAGCTGCGATCACTCTGTCTCCGCGAATCTGGGGCGGATTTGAGTCGTTTCTTTTGGTTTGAATTTATTTTTGGATGTCGTTTTGGATTTTGATTTAAAATTTTTGTTGTTGAATTTTGGGAATTTTACTTAAAAATTTTTTTTTGTTAAATATTTTTTTTTTAATTTAAAATGCTTTTTTTGGTGTTTGCTGTTTGATGATGTAAAAATTTTTTTTTTGGTTATCGTTTTATTTGGTGTGTTTGGACTTTGGAAAGGTTGTTTTGGCTTTTGGAAATTAAATAATCTTGTTGTCTTTAAAATTGAAATTTATTATTGTTGGTTGTTTATTTTTTTTGATTTGGGTTGTTTTGTTTTTTTTTATCTTAAAAATTGTTTCTTTTGAATTGATGTTTTTGGATTTTAGAAAACTTTTTTTTTTTTTTTTTTTTTTTTTTTTTTTTTTTGATTTGTTGTTTTTGGATTTTAGAAATCTTTTTTTTTTTTTTTGTCATTTTGAGTGATTTAAAGTTGTTTATTTTTCTGGTTTTGGGCGGGGGATTTAAAAATTTTTTTTTGGGAATGTCGGATAAAATTTTTTTTGTTGTGTTCTTGAATATTTATATTTGGGATTTTGTTTATTTTTGGGTAGTCTTGGACCGGGCTACCTAATGCCGAGTCAGAGGTTTGTTTTTGTATTAATTTCCAATCTGGCTGGCGATCGATGTGCCTAGACCATTTTAGGTTGGACAGGCAGCGCTTTCAGAGAAATAGACGTAGCGACGGTCGCGTCGACAATCGACCGTCGTAGTTGAGCACCGAAAGCCTTTTGGACGGTGCAAATCGGGGTTCGGTGGACAGACAGAACGGGGTTTTGTGGTCCAGATGGGGGCAGAACTGCAGATGCAGTTAAGCACCCAAATGACCGCGGCCGCGCAGTTCGACTGCCGAGTCCGTGGGATTGAGGGGATTTGCGACATTGGTAGTCGCGAATCCAAACTTAACGATCGCTAAATAATTAGTTGGACGTCCAGTACCTCAGTCTAAAATTTATTATGCATTTTTGTATTTTTTGGTAAAGTGTTGGTGATGGATTCATTCGTGTTTCGCTAGATGGATATGTATTAGTGAAGGGTTTAGTTTTGTTTTTTTTCTTTCTTTTCTTTGGACTGGTTGTGATTTTGGTGGGGATTATTTCAGGCCATCATGGTGTGGTTTGGCAACAGAAGGGTGGCCAGACCGCGCGACGCCGGGCTTGAGGAGGGCGCAACTGGCCCAGGCGCCGAGTTTGCCGAGCAAACCCAGGCGGCCTTGGCAGAGCGGCAGATGGAGTGGCGACCCGTCCAGCGGCTCGTCGCTAAAACAGTGACGCGAGAAACAGCGGGGGAATCCGTCGGTGAGGCTAGATAGTCGACTCATTCGGCTCCTCTTCCCGCCGCTTTGTCGACCGGGGGCATTATTCTGTAGAGTTTGCGAGCGCGTAAAATGCAGCTCACCACGCGCAAAATAGTTGTTATCGCTCATTTTAAACGATCGATACTGTCGCAACGGAGTTATCGACGGTGTAATTGAGAAAAAATATTAAATTTGGCGCGTTAATCAAGAGTTATCGCTGTTATGTCCTGGGATTTTTTCTGCGTTTTTTTTTTGAAATGTATTTTTATTCTTTATAATATTATCTCAAAATGTATTAACTTTCTTTTTGTATTTCAAAATGTATTATCTTTTGTGTATGTTAT